>CM053502.1:44753685-44776751 GCA_028627145.1 Eidolon dupreanum | reverse complement strand
TGAAAAATGATCCAAGACAGAGTGAATAGGAAGATAGTACAAGCAAGGCAATCTATGGGATCTAGCCTGAAGACAGAATGAACGGATTCTTGGATACTAGACCAGGGCAATAATGTTGGAAAAAGAAGGTAGGAATTTGAGCCTGAGATTACTTGAGCTGGGATATTATCATTATGGAAAAGAAGAAATATCGAGGAAGAAACCGTTAAGAGAAAAATATACTAAGATCTCCAATTTCATGAATTGGTTAAAGAGTTATACAATTGCATTATGGTTTTGCAGTATCTACATATAGCCTCATTTACCCAAATGAAAACCAATATTTATGATTATAATTAAATATAATATAATTTTATTTGTAGAAACATTTTTGATTAGTGTTGGAATGTCTTTAATGCAAGGTCATGTTACTCATAGTTAGAACCACTCTACTTCTATGAAATCATTGTATTCCTTCTCACAGCAGGTTTGTCTGAAATTTCTATATTTTTTCCCTTTTAGTTTCCTCCAGAAAGAAAACATATATTGTTTTCTTTCACCAAATGTCCAAAAGTCAGTACCATTGGCCAACAGTCCTCTCTCACTGGTGCTAATTCTTCTCTGGCCTTGAAGCTCTCCTTATGTCCTTCCAATAGGATATTTACTGAAGTACTTACATGAGGTCTCTCCAAAGGGCTACAAAGAAAACATGGCTAGTGAAGGAAAAAAATCTTACCGGTGCACTCACTGCTTAAGTAATTTTCCAATTCTCCACTGTCAACCAAGTAATACAGTATGATCTTGAGTGTGAAATCCTACTTAAGGAAAGTCCTATGTAGTTTCTTTTAACTGATATATGGGGATTTCCTCATAGGGTAAATGGGAGGGGATTAAGAACTCTTATGAGATGCTACAGTGGAGTTAAACCAAATTTAATCACAGTGAAGTATCATACCTTATGAACTAGAGGTTTAGAAGTATAATAACCTATGTTTCTCCTTATTAGTCTCTGTTTAGTATTTGCAGAAATCATTACTTATCCCAGTCATGTAAATAAGCACATTATTTATTGTTATGAATTAAAATTATTTATTACATTCACTTCTTTATATTGAATTGTCCAATTATTTTTGAGGCAATTTAACAATGTAAAAATTCATAAGCATATTTATCTAGTTTTTTGAAACAGAAATAGTTCATTTTCATTTAATAATATTCAAATCATCTTAATTGCCTTCACTGATACATGTAATGTTTTGAATCTTAATAATTAGAGTTATTTAACTTGCAGAGTAGCCAACTATGTACTGGAAAATGAGGGCAGGGCTCCAATTAATGTGAGAAAAGAATATTTGCATGTTTTAATAACTTTTAAGAGGAAACATAAGATTTAAGCAGTAACCATAATTATAGAAGCTAAAGATGGAAAGCACATTTATTTGTTTAACTTATTTCTCAATATGTACAGAATTATTCCACGTAAATTGTAGGTGTTTTGTTTAATTAATATTAATTTGTACTGGGAAAGATACATTGAAGTGAAGAGACTCTGAAACAAAGGAACAAGACCTGTTAATAGGCTATAGTTATGTCTAGGGATAAAACAGAGAATAGGGAAAGAAAATATATAATCACCATCATAATCACCATTGCTATGCAGTATTAACGTGTTTAAAAATATTTCCTAATTAATCTTCATAAGATATATAAATGAATGATTTGAACACAGATCCATCTGATCTTTTTTTTTAATTTTTTTAAATTAAATTTATTGGAGTGACATTGGTTAATAAAATTATATAGGTTTCAAGAGTACAGTTCAATAATACACCATATGGATAATGCATTGTGTATTCACCACCCAAAGTTAAGTTTCCTTCCATCACCTTATAGTTGATTCCCTCTATACTTACCTGCCTACTCCTTCCCCACTTTTGCTCTGGTAACCACTAAACTATTGTCTGTGTCCATGAGTCTCTGTTTTATTTGTTCATTTGTTGTTTTCAGTTTTATATCCCACATATGAGTGGAATCATATGGTTCTCAACTTTTTCTGTCTGACTTATTTAGCATGATTATCTCCAAATCCATCCATATTATTGCAAATAGTAGTATTTCATCTTTTATGATTGAGTAATATTCCATTGTATGTATGTACCACATCTTTATCCAAGAAACTATCCAAGGGCATTTAACCATAACATCACAAAAATTGAAAAGAAAATATAACAAACATGGTGTTTATGTTTCTTTAAAAATTATTAATATTTATATTGTTAATTGCATACCCAGGAAAATTATGGAAGTAAAGGTTTTCTTAGTCCTATTTCACAGAATTAGAAATTGAAAGAGGCAGGCATGAAGGCACACAAAAGTTTAAGTATCTAATGGTAATGACAAGATGGGCTATCATTGCCCCAGAGCCCATTGTCCTAGTACTCATTTATCACTAGATGGTAAAATATGAATGCAGTATATGATTGGTGCACATTTAAATTTAATAAATTCTGAAGAATCCAAAGACATGCAATCATCAAGGCTTGTTTAATAGAAGATTATTTTTAAGCTTGTGCATTTTATTGCCTCCCTCAACCAAAAAAAAAAAAAAAAAAAGGTTAGAAATTAAGAACACTTGAAAAATTTTTCCATAACAATTATTTTTAAAATATATTTTAGTTCATTTTAATTCATAAGATATTCAGAATCACTTATTCTTATGAGAAACTGAAACCTCAATTATTATATTGGTAGCAGCTGTGCTCTATTTGATATTTGTTTGCTCAGAAAACGTAAATTTTTTCTGCTTAGAAATTCAGTGCCACTTAGGAGCCACCCAATTTTTTAATTCACATTTAAAGTGAACACCATATTGCCTGTTTTTCTAACCTTATATAAAATCTATCACTTCAGAACTTAAATTTTTCCTTTTCATGCTCAAATGCAATGTTTGTAAGGTCATCACCATTATTGTGATAATTTTAAAAGTATTAATTGATAAGTACTCTTATCAATTAATATATAATTTGTAAATTATTTTAACAAATAAATGTCTGTTTGTTACATATGTAAAATATGAGCAGAAGATGTTATTGCTAATTCTAAAATATACTTTCAAGTATATATTAAATTGTAAAAGTTATTTTGAGAGTGAGCTTCATTCGTAGATTTTCATTTGTTTTTGTGATAATAACTTATTAGCTATGTTATTGGAACAGGAAAATAATTTGAGGCTAGAATATACCAATGAATTATTGAAATACCATGATTAATCCTCTTTTATTAATTTCCCATTTTTAGTTTTATCTATCTATGAAATTTACTTCTTTGAAGCATAGGGATTTTTAGATCAAATAAAAATAAAGAAACATCATCCAAAATATGTAAGCCTCCAGAGACCTTCACCGAAAGATCAGAAAACTATGTATCTTCACATTACTATCACTTAAGCCCACATTCACCTTTGTACATTAGTACAAGCATTGTTGACTTTGGATAACACTGTGATGATATCTAAACATTTTTTTATGTCTGCTCATATCTTTAATATGTCCACTAAATAAGAAATAAATTTTGTTTAGCTTAAAATGAAAGCTAAATAAAATTAAAGTAGAAATTAAAGCAGGAATTTTATATTTAATGTGATTTTTATACACTTCACTTTATAAAATATTAACCAAACTTGACAAAAGATTTTTATGTGATGATAGCATTTCAACTAAGATATTTAATTTGTCAGATATTATTAGTTTTAAATCAGTCAAAGAGCAGCATTGCGACCTCAATCTTTCATCTAGAGATATCTTGAAAGTTCTATGACTTAGGTGATATATTTAATCATATGACAAGAGTGATCTTCTATGAATTTTGGTATGTATCCAAATACATTCCTGTTAGATGTTTTCTCTCTTTCATTAAGAGATTATATAAATATATATGTATATATAAAATACATACAATTATAATCATTTTCCTTTCCTGTAAGCAGGCAGATATATGATATGCATGCTATTATTTATGGACTTTAATGTTAGTGTGCAGAAACAAATTTCTGGCCTTAAAATTTGTATCAGTCTTATTTGTTCATTTAATAACAATTGATTTATTACTTTGCTATTTATAGGATACAAGAGCTTATAGTGATGACTTCATGTCATCATTCTGTTATGTATTATATTAAAATCCTTTAGTCTATCTTTTATCTACCCAAAATGAAATCCAGTATGAAGCAGTGCCTTAGGGAACAAAAGCAATTGTGATGCCATTGCTAAGGACAGAAACTATATTTGTGAGCATTATATGAAGAGAAAAGAGGGCTTGGGCATGTTTATTAAAAATGTGATTTCAAATAGATACAACTTACTAAAATTTGCATTATTGATGAAGAAATTGTATTACAAATTATAAAATAGCATAATTAATAATTTTTATGTGCCAATCCTGCAAAATCAGATAGAACTGTTTGATAATTGTGTTATAGTCTCCAAAAAATAATCAATTTTGTTTTATGGTACTGCATAACACTATCATTCTTAGATGAAAGATAGCACAATTGCCACCGTAGACATGCAAAGTCTAATAAAGTAATATAAACTTAATGTACTAGCAATGTTTCTTAAACTTTGAACACTGGCATTCAAGATTTATCTCTATGTCTCTTTTAATATAAGACTTGGCAAGACTAGCAGTCTCTTCTTAAATAGAGAAGTAATGTCTGTCTCTATAAAGGTGGCTGGTAACAAATTTAACTATAGAGTTTGTTTAAGCAATCCTTATACACTTGCCTGTTTCTGCAAGCAAATTCTCTAAAGAATGGTCACATTTAATGGAACTCCTACTCATTTGGCATCCACCCACTCAATCTGGTGTCCAGATAGAACTCAAAATGCAGACGACAGTGACATCTGGTAATTTTAATATTAATATACACATTTGTGCAGAACAAAGTTGTGTGATCCCACAATCTTGGGCATGACATGGACTCTAGTACATATCATACACAAGATGGCAGCTTGTGTGCGAGTCCTTGCCACATACAAAGCTTCCAATACAGATACAGTAATTCAATCTGTCTCTAATACAGATTTTGAATGAATGCTATAGCAGCCACCTTAATTCTCTGCATAATTAGAATGCTCTCAAAAAACCGTGAAATATTTTTCCTCTTTAATCAGGGCATTTTTGTATAATCTATTTTTTTTTCTCATTTTGTAACTCTGTCTTAAGAATAAAGATATTTGATTCATCTTGGCTCATGGCTCAAATAAAAAAGATATTTGATTCAATATTTTGGTTGAAATATTTGAAAAAGTACTCAGAGTGTCATTTATAATGTTATTCTTTGATTCAGTTTTTCAATTTGGTTTTAAATGATTACTTGTATGCAGACACAAAAAAAGAACTTAATTGTTTCTTTCTTTAAAACCTATATTTAGACATAATTCATTTATTTTAAAATCATAATATTTTGAAGTAAATATTTTTGAAAAAATAAAAATGTAAAATTCTCATCGAATATTTTTAGATAAATGCTTTTATTTACATTTATATATTATTCATACCAAAGAAATTCACTATGTAGTTGAAATTTTCTTCTTATTCAGAATCTAATTCTTGGAACAATATAAATGTAATCAATAAAAAATCAAAATCATGAAGATTATTTATTAAAATTAAACAATATGAGACCCATTGGTCACTAATCAGTCCTTTAAGCTCTTGATGGAGTAAAATTTAGCTTCTGAATTTAACAATAATTTGAGATAGTCTCTCCAATGTATGAAGAATTAGAAAGCTAACCAAAAAAGAATATGTTAAAACAGGATCCATTGGTAATTGCTTTCCAAAGAAATGAAACCACATATAAGAACTTTAACACATTATCCTCATAAACAAATAGGAGAGGAACATTAAAATACACTTATAATTTACCAAAAGGATACTTTGGAGGTTCTCTAGAAATATATGGCCAATTAACTCTTTAGCTCTGCCAAAATAAAACCAACAAACTAAATACCAAAATACAATATAAGATGAAGTGTACACTTTGCATCCTAATAACTTGGATTTTAGAAAGCATTTCTAGTGCTAAACTTAGCCTCTATCTCTTAGCTATACCTCTTACCTAGCCCTAAAAAGCAAATAGTAAATACAATCTTTAGGAGGTCAGTTGGAAATCAGGAAAACTCTCTTTTTATTTTCACTTCTAGGGATTTCTTGCTTTAATTGCCATTGCTACCAACCCACTGGTTAACTCCCATTGGCTCTAGGGAAAAAATGTTATAGATCAATTATTTTGTCTTGGCTCTTGATTGTCATAGTCCTCTTTCTATCTGCACTTGACTTTATATGAAAAATTTGAAATTGAAGTATTGATCAACATTTACATAAGAATATGCCATTTCTAATTTTATCCAGATTAAATACATGGCCCAAAGAGAGTACTTATCAGGGGGAGAATTTGAAAGAGTCACTGCATCTCTTATATACAACATACCTTTGAGTCTTCCCTATCACAGCTTTCATCCTAATTTAATGCAAACATTTCCAAAAGTTTAAATACAATTACAAGTCTGAAATATGACGAGGTTTAATCCAAACATGTACTAATTCTAGCAAATTTGCTACAGTTGAAGAACTTCAGACAAGGAGAAGAGCAGTAGGGAAAGGAACTAACATGAGTGTCATACACTTCATGTGTGACAGAACCTAGTTAGATATTTAAGAGTTTTAAAGACTTCAACCCATATAACATCCTCAGAAGGATGACAACTCACCTCGAAAGGTTAAAGAAAGGAGGCTTTGAGAGGTCCTCCAAGTAGTAATAAAACAGATTTTAAACTTAGGTCATCTGAATCCTTGTTACTCTATGAGCTACCAAAAATATTCAACTCCAATGGGTTTTAGCACCCTTATCTGTAACTTGAGAAAGCTAATTTCTAAAACTTCTTCCATATATAAAATATATCATTTTAAGTCTATGTAATCAATTGTCACAGTTATTAATCACTTCAAACAGAATTTTTGGATTATTTCTATTTTCTTCCTTTTCTAAAACCTAAAAATATGAGCTGACATATCTTCCCTTATTTCTTAAATATATATGTATATATACACATATATATATATTTTTAAATAGTATAATGTTTAACACTGTTGACGAAGGGTAAATCATTTGGAAGCACTCAGGTTTTTAAACATGCAACCCCCGATAGTATTATTTGAAGTTTAAGGTCTCTTGCTGCTATAATACTTGGAGAATTCCCTTTCCATTGCTTGTGAGGCTTTCAAAACAATTAAGTCTATGCAACAGTGTCCTGTGGGCATAGTCCTAAAGATGAAAGATACAGTGATCAATTTACAGAGAGTAGGCTTTAGAGAAGGCATTGCTTCATGCTGCCATGTACAGGGCATATCGATAGAAGTCTATTTGAAATGACTAGTGGTTTTCTTTCATAAAATATTCAAAAAATTGGGGCAAAATATGACTGGAAATGAAAGAATATGAAGAAACTGGGCATCATTCTGAAAATCCAATTTTATATTTCTTCAAAGATATTTTAATGTTCCTGGTGTTTTTGCCCATGATTACTTTGTTATTGTTTGATATCACCAAACCACTTCTGAATTAAAACAAACAAACAAACAAAAATAAAAAAAAAATCATATCTAGCTCTTTTTGTTCAGAGCTAGGACAAGATGATAACAGTGGCTGACACTAGTGAGTTAATTCTTTAACCACAACTGACATCCCACTCAAGTACCCACAATTTAAAGGAGTAATGAATTGTCAGTTTTAACTGGAAAAAGGTTTTCATGTGATTTTAGAAGTCTTTTGAATATTTATTTTGTTCTACTTTATATAAATCTGTATAAAATTTATCTTGTTAGTTCCAAATGTACATCTCTCTTGGCCAGATTTGGAAAATAAATTAGACTTCACAAACATTATGAATACTGAATCAATATATTAATATTGAGGAGGCGTTTGAAAGATTTATCAACCAGAAAAAGAGCAAATATTACATCAAAATTTTAAACGTGTTTAATCAAAGTCATCAATTGCAGTTATGCATTGACTTTGTAAATATTATACAGATTTACTTAAGTATGTTACAGATTCAGTCAAGTCTATCATATGATTAGATTTGTACAGAAAAATAAAATAAATAATAAAAGCGACAGATGGAGTAGGACAGTGCATCTGGGGTTTATTTTATTTTATTTTTTAAGTTTTTTCTCTATCACTGATTTTTAAAAGTAACTCCATAAAATCAGACCTTATAATACATCCAAGTGATATTCAGTGATGATTATCATTCATTCAACAATATTTAACAAGTATCTACTGGAGGCCAGACCACATGCTAAATGCTAATGACAAGTTTAAATAAGATATCATCTCATCCTTTAAGACACTGAGAATAGAGTGGATAAATAGGCAAACAAACAACTAAAATCTAAGTGTAAACATTTAAATACTGGCATGGTTTAGAAAGGCTCTTAGTCCAAGCCAGTTTTAGAGGTGTGTGGGTAGTGAAATAAAATACCTAGATACCTATAGGTACCACAAACCCTTAAAGAAAGGCCTGATTATCCTCATTTTACAGATGATTAAGCTGACCCTGATTGATTATATAACTTGAAATTGTTTGCTAAAGGTAACAATGTTAATGGTGGTAGAGTAGGAATTGAAGTCAAGGTAATTTGACTTGAAAATCCATTCTTTTTCTGTTTTACAGCTCTGTGTACCATTCTAGCCAATGAATAAGTGAAATTGCATTCAAAGTTACATTCAGTTTATTTGACAAAATCTTAAGCTTCTGGAGTAGGTTAAGTGACCATGTCTAAGGCTAGTCTAGAGCCTTGGCTTTTAGCCAATATTCCCTGTAGAGCTTTAAAAAAATATATCCAAGTATTAGTGCCACTCTAGTAAGAGAAATATCATCATATTGGTTTTCTTTTACTGAAATCCTTCTCTAGATGTAAATATAGCGCACATTTTACAAAGAAAAACTAAGACAATATGTTAGTCAATGACATTTGTACAATATTTTTGATTAAAGTGTACATTGACTGGAAATATATTAATTTTATCAATTTTTGGATTCATATAAAATAAAGCATTTTATAGGAATTTTGTATTGCATTTTTTTTTTTAATATGACTAGTCAGGAGGTAGATGAGATCCTTTAAAGACCTGGCTCTGCTATTTACTATCTCTTTGATCTTCCCAGCATTTCAAGTTTCAAATTCACAAAATGGGAATAAGGATATCTATTCAGTGATACTCAAGGAATTGCTGTAAATAACGCAAATAAGATAATGAATGCAAAGTACTTTTACCTATAAGCATGAATAAAGCTAAGGAATGGACTCTAAGCCCCATGAGAACAGAGATTGTTTGGGGGAAATAAATACCCAAAGAAACCAAAGCTAAGAAATACAAGATTACTTAGCCAACGTGATATGAGAATTTACTAGCAAATTTGGAGTTAGGATCTTTGTTTCTTAAGTATAGTCTCTTTCTAATACACTACTGTTTTCAAAAATAAAAAAAGTATATTCGAAGTGAAATGAAAAAGTTTAGTTCCAAGTAAGTTTGGTAAAAGCTAAATTGAAAAAAATAATTAAAGTGCAAATTCTGTAATCAGTCTTTAATTTGAGCCTGGCTCTGATATTTCCTATTTGTGTTATTCTGTATAATTTGCTAAAACTACATGTGCTCCCCCCTTAATTTCCTTATTCACAAAATAAAGATAATTACAATATTTATATTGTATTGCCATTTGGATTTATTAAATATAATCTAATGGATATTAAGCATTTAGCATGGTATCTGGCATATATTTATTAATCAAACAGATACAACTGATTTATTACTTGTTTGTAGCCACTACAACAAATTACCAGGAACTCTGTGGCTTAAGACAACAAGAAACTTAGCTTACAGTTCTGTAGGTTAGAAGTCCAAAACTAGTTTTACAGGGCTGAAATCAAGGTTTGCATTCCTTTTTGGAAGCTCTAAAAATAAATGCATTTCTCTGCCTTTTCCAACTTTTAGAGGCTGCTCCATCTTCAACGCTTGGTCAGCCCTTCTCACATCGGCTCATTTTTACTTCACTTTCTATCACTGTCTTCTACTCACATGGACTCTTGTAAGTACATGAAGCCTACCAGATAATCTAAGACTCTCCATTTTAAGTTAGGCTAATAAGCAATCTTAATTACATCTGCAAACTTAATTCACAGGCTCCAAGGCTTAGAAGATGGGCATCTTTGGAGGCCATTATTTTGATTACCACAGATGCCTTAATTTAAAAAAAAATTGCTTTTAAAGAATCCTATTTACATTTATCATGTGTATATTTCTGAGGGGAGTACAGTATTCAGTTTCTAAGCTTATTTGAGACCCATCTATTGCAGACCATTTTTTGAAATTATTGCTTCAAAGAATACACTAAAGAAATGATGTAGTCGGCCATACTCCATCCAATTCTCTGTTAATAATAAACTATTTTTTGTATATGAATATGTGTATACATTTCATTTACACACATAAATTTACTATTAGAGTGAATATTTTCATGTATTGTGTAATATTTCTCAATTTCACTCTTTAAAATATTTTTCTCTTTTTTTCCGATATATCTTTAGCAGTAATTATAATTAATACATGTGATTCAGGGTATTTCTCTGGAAGAAATCTTTATCAGTTTGATAGGTTTAAAGGTACACACTAGACCCTAATTTCATACACTTCTAGCCTTATATATTTACTAAAACCTGGAAGCAATCTATTTCTACATTACATTTTCCATACTTGTTTAGAATGGACAAGAAAAAAACAAGAAAGAATCCTGCATGATGTCACTTGTAAATTCACAAAATTTTCTATGACATTCCCATGTTGTTCTTATTTTCAGAATTCTCAGTCTTAGAGATTAGATTTTGAAAGATGGGACATTATGTTAAAACTGAAAGAAGACTTAATGCCAAATGACATCCCTTCATCAACTGATTAGAATTTTTTTCTATTCATTTTACCCTGATTTCATTTCTAATTATTTTCTTTCTAGATGTTCAGCACTTTTTAATCTTTTATAACAAAGGAGTGGATGGCACATACACACAAAAGAAAAAAATAGAGCAGTGATTCCTGAATTTCATTATTTTACAGTCATTAACACATGGTTGTAAACTCTAGCAACACAAAGTGTTTCTTCTGAAGAAAAGGGAAAAAAGAAAAAAAAAACTGATAACTAAGTATACCCCTTGGTGCATGAAAGACAAACAATATTTTTCCCTGTGTGTCTCTAATCCCACAGTGGTATAAGCTTCTCTGCAAAGAATAGATCACAATATCAACATCCTCTGCCATTAACATAACAAATGCTAAATCTGAAACAAAGACATTCTAATTTCAACAATGTGAGAAGATTGTGAGATATTTCTGGCCCATGAGACCACAGCTTATGGTCAACCTAGGATATAACACTAAAAACCAAACCTGAGTGAGAATTAACTCTTTCTGAACCAATCCCTAACACTATTTGTATTCTATAAGAAGACACTGGCAGGGTACTCATAAGTGGATACTGGGGCCAGTCTCACCACAGACAGACTTCATCCATCCTTTACTTCAACAATCAAAATTTAGGTGACTATTACATTAATGCATGATCAACTTTACTCTTTTTGTTTTTTTCTTCCACCCATATTTACAGAAGAGAGAAATGAGGCTCAACATTTTTTTTTTCTGTAAATGGATAAATAAACTGAAAGTACAACTTCCTCTTGGATTTCTAAAGGCACGACAACAAAGTTATAATATTTCTGTAGGCTATCTCTCAGGACACATGAAAACATAAAAAATAATATTCATAAAGAAATCTGACAATTTAAAAATAATGACAAAAAAGAAACTAAGCCAAACATATAAAATAGGCATATAGATTTTCTCCATTAATCAAAATTTTTAGAAACTCAGGAAAACAAATCTATGGAGGTGCAGGATCTTTATATAATAAGTAAGCATGTATTTGTAAAATACTATACTGTGGTTTTGTGCTCCCTTTTCCTTTAGCTTCTGAAGAGTATGGGACATCTGCTGACAATATAGGTACAAGTCTAGGCAATGAAAATCAGATGTTTTAAATTATTATTATTCACCTGATCATCCCACTTTTCGTATGATTTTTAAGTTTAATGCTATCACTGGGTGCTGTCACTCCCATTTACCATTAAATGTAAACCCACTCTGTCCTTCTTATAGAAATATAGGGGTGTTAATTTATTCTTTCCATGATTTTATGTAAACATCCAAGTACTATAGCACTACAATACTCAGTCTTATGGAAGATAAGATTCTTCTTTGAGAATAATTTTTGCATGGTCTCCTGATAAGAGGTAAAAGTTGGGAACTACGACAGTTAATGTAGTATCCCTCTCTCTATTTCTTATTTATGTCATAATATCAAAAAAGCAAGGAACCAATTTTGCTACCCTTTGAGTAGTTCCATATAGAGACTCATGCTGCCATAATTTTACTATAAATAAATCAGCTGCCATAATTTTACTATAAATTTTACTATAAATAAATTTACTACCCTTTGAGTAGTTCCATATAGAGACCCATGCTGCCATAATTTTACTATAAATAAATCAATTTTACTATTACCTATTTAACAAGGGGATTTATTTGTTCTTGTGTTCTTATTTTGGTAATTGGTAATGACTACCATTTTGCATATAAAAATCTTTTTGGCTACCAGTAAGTATTTTCTCTTCCTTTAATTGACACCAAAATTTTTCCCAACAATATGGTCTGTAATCAGTGTGTGATTACTAAATTTAGAGGCCACACAATAAAATCTATTTTTTAATTGCTTTGTGTGTTATGATGAAAGATAATTTGTCTAAAACAAAAAGGTTGGCAAAAATCTCATCACTTCTAATAAATGAAGTGGCTGGGTGGCATTTAAAAATATTTGGGTTTGACAAGAAGCCTTTTTGTCACTACAAAGTTGAAAAATGGCTTGGCATATGTATTTTTTTTTAATGTTGTGCTATTATCTTCTGTCCAAAAAAAAAAAAAAAAAAAAGGAATGGAAAAATAGAAAGTTAGGAACAGGCAGCTAATATTTATACAGATGCTGTTCAATACATTTATTATATAAGAAGTTAGAGTGACAAAGAAGAGAAGAAACTGAAGAGCTGAAATGAATCACTGATCTATTCAATACTGTAAGCACATACAAGTCTTTTAAAAGACTTCCATTACAAATAGTAATAATAGCATCATTTACTGAATACTGACTCTGTGTCCAGTACTTAACATCTTTTAATTCTTAAAGTAATTTCATACCATTGCCCTGACAGGAAATGACAACAACCTTGAATTCTCTTCGTCAGGCAAGAAAGTGGGATCTGCATGGTTTCTTAAAAGGTTTACCCACCGGCTGCCCTTTCTCTCTCCATACTGTACTGGCCATAGGACTTTGGCTTACCCCTGAAGGAGGCTGCCTACTGCCATACATGTCCCCAGAAGGTGCAGACCCAGCCTGCTCACTGGAGCCTGAGACGGCTGTGACGCAGCTTAGGAAGAATTGCATCCTGACTGTCCTCCTGCTTTGCAGGATGATGGGGAGAAAGCCGAGTTGGGGGGTAGGGAGTTGGGGGGTAGGGAGTGGGGGATGGGGGGGAGGTGGAGCAAAGGTAGGTGGGGCTGGCTCAGGCCATGTGCTGGCATTTCTCTCATTTCTCTCTTGTCCTATTCTAATGTCATTTGGCAAAGATTTTATTTGAATAATTGCTGCCTAACCTTTCTCTGTGTTTAGTTTTAGAGTAACACTTTAGCCCTTTCCACTATGTAAGCCAATGTAATGGAATCGTAATTCTGGGGACACTATTTTCTCTCCAAAGCATAGCTTTATTATATGACTCATATCAGTTATAACAGAGTAAATAAATTAACTATGCAAATATTTATTAAGTATAAATAAAAGCATATTGCCTTTTATTTATATTAGTTTATATTTTAGCCTGAACACAGATATATTAACCAATAATAGACTGTGATAGAAGGGTGGGAAGGGTCAAAGATGACTCAGAGAAGTGGTGATTATTCTACTTAGAGGGAAGAAAAAAGGTTCAAGGAAAAACAAAAATATAGAGAAGTGAAACACCAGAATTCTTTAAGGAGACAGCAAAATGTTCAGTATACCCATAGAGTAAGGATTGATAAAGAATAGAAAAGAGAGGCAGCATTGGGGGAGGCAAGCAGTGAGGGGTTCAATTGCCATTTTATAATTTTAAAAATCATATAAAGTACAAAGTGAAAAGCATAATGAGTCTTATTCAAAACAAAGTGTCTTCTATTCTTCCTTACTAACCACCAGGATGGTGATAGCCAAATTGGTGGCGAAGTTCCAGATTGTATGGAGATCCCTAAAAAAATACCCATTCATCATGACACACTGAAACTGTAAAGAATACATGTAGAACAATCAGGTCAAAAATACCAAAACCCAGAGATTTTTCAACCCCAAGTACACTGTATTCTTTCTATTACATAGACTATTGCAAATGATAGGCTTAGTGTTTTTTTTAACCATGTGCGAAACTTTCAGTCTGGGCTCAAGCAAAAGGGTTCCACGGGACTGTATATAATAGGCCATTTTTAAATAGTTGATTGATGATAGGAGCCTGGGAAAGAGAGAAAGGTAGAGGTTGATGTAACATTTTCTTCTCAGTATTTCATGTGTATTCATATGCTCTCTATATCTCAAGCCATGTCAATGTTCTTGATTTTATGTGGTAGTTAGAGAGAACAGAAGCCACACTTGGCAGAGTGCACTATGTGGCACTCGGTGCCTATGGCTACTCATAAATATCACTGTGGTGATGATATGGAGTGTTAAGAATTATAGTGGGACAAGGGACAAGGAAAGAGCTGAAAATTTATAGAGCATATTAAATCGAACTGGTATATTTAGTTATCTTTGAATAGTAATATAACAGTTTAATAATAAGTAGAACAAATAACTCCTATTCTTTCAGAGGTGATGAACCAGAAGACTGACTCCTTCACTTATCTCACAGGAACAAAACAGGAGATAATGGCTCTTCCTATTTGATTAACTCCATATTTTAAGCCTATGAATTCAAAGGGTTCAGGGACTCATACATTTCTTCCCTTTGATCTTGATAAGGCCACACCAATTTTTTAACTACATTGAAATGCAGAAAGTATTCATACCATATTTTGGCTGCAGCCAAAGTGGATAACGAACCACACTTCAGAAAGCACGGATTGAGTTAGGTTGCCTTTAAGGGAGACCTCACTGCTGTGTATTGCGAAGTTAAAAGAGGAACATATCATACTGTCAAAGATAAGTGGGCTGTGTGAACTGCAAGCTCAAAAGTCTCACAGTAATCCCAAACGCATGCCAACTCTCAGAAAGTGGGGCAGTGTCTCCTTTGGAGATGGGAAGAAGAAGAAAAAAAAACACTTTAAGTATGCAAACCTGACAATTCTCCATGAGAGATGGATGAGCCATGGAATGTTTTCTGCCTTCAAATAATTGTTCAAATGTTCTGCAAGGTGTTTTTATTAGCTAAATAAATACCTTTGAGAGCAATTTTTATTTGTCTAGAACAGACTTAAAGTAACCATTTTCAGGAGACTTCAGGAGGTCAGGAACTTCAAGGGTAAATTTATGCTACTTTGAAAAATACATGCAGCTTTTTCTGTTAAACACACAAACTCATTTTAAAAGAAGTATGTTCTGCTATACCTAAAAACAAACAAACAAACAAACAGACAGACATCAACAACAAAAATAAGTATTCCAAAATCTAAAAATTTGAGTTTTCTCTTTTGTGCTGCTATTCTGACATTTCACTCTTAGTCACTCAAACCCCAATTCACTAATACACTCAAAACCTGATTCACTTCATTTCATTTCATTGTTTGTTCAGAACAGATGATATAACAGGCAAAGATTGAAGGTCAAGTTTATTGATTAAAACTCACAGCAATGAACTATCTATTAAGCCAGGGTAACTGATTCCTTTGTGGCTTAATCCACATGGAATTCTTCTAGATGGAGTGATTTTAACAGAAATCAGTGGCACTATAAGATTTCAAAGAAACAAAAGTACTATTTAGAGATCTTATAATTTATAAATTAAAGTGCTCACATTCACAAAAAACATCTCTACTTTCACACAATTACTTACATTTCTACAGTATCCAAACCAGTTCTCAGAACTTCACTCAAGTGTGGGCTATCACAATACTTTTCCAACTGGATTTTCTTTCAAGTCCCTACATCATAATTTTGTTTCACCCAAATAAAAAAATTTTAAAGACATGTTATTCTACTTCTCCCCTCATTTAACTGAGCCTACGCTAGTCCAAAAAGATACAAATCAAATCACTAATTCATGAAGGTACATTAGCTCACGCACTATTTCAAGAGGTCAGCCTCATAATAATGCTAGAAAGTGTTCAATATAGTTATTACATAAATTCATCAGTTAAACAACAAAGCCTTTTGTGGGCAAGTTGTTGATAGATGTTACCAAGTTCTCCATTTGTTGACCTTCTTTTCTGGGCTTCTTAATGAAAACGTCTTAACCTGTTTTCGTGTCAGGGACTTCAAGAATAGAATAAAAATGATAATCGCTAATCCTAGGGGAAAATATCCAAAATGTACCAAATGTAACAAAAATGTACCAAATTTTACATATACTCTCATGGATTTTATTTATGGTTAAAGAATCTCTCAATTTAAAGTTATGTTACTTTGTTTCATCTATTGTAACAGCTTTTCTTTAGAGCAAAAATGTTCCTCAATAAAGAAACAAGTCATACCACATCAGCCAAAGAAGGCTATGTCAGAATTCGAGGAAATTTGTCATTTAAAAATCTCAAACATATTTTGTCAATCTTGTCAGTCGTTCTTCTTTTCTTTATATATGTAAGACTGTGTTTCCACCATTGCCAACTGCCAAGAGGATGGAGCTGGATGAATAACTCTAAAGTTTCCATACAATGACACTCATAACTGCTGCTCGGCTTCCTGTGGCAGCTTCGTAATCTGAGGAAGCTCCCAGCCAAGGCTCCCCAGGGCTCCCTGCTTAAACTCTCTGCAGCTGCTCCTTTCGGCAATGAATGACTCCAGTCAGCAGTGGAGCCCAGCAATTACAGCCTCCCACAGCTGCTCCCCAAGAGTCCCATTGCTTCTCACATGCTCAAACAACCTCCAACAGCATCTTGATGTCTCAGGAGCTGCACATTTGAGCATTTCTTTGTCAGCACCACTTCAAAAGGACATCTCATGGTAACATTCTAATGGAGCCATTCTCGCAATCTGAAGAGCTGGTCCCATTCCAAAACTGCCAATCCCCCAACCCTCATTCAATTTTATGGGCCAAGACCATGTGACGTCACACTTCTAACTGCTTCTTCAGCCTTTCTGGGTCTTGAAGTAGCTTCTCATTCATCTATGAATGATTTATTATGCATATTAAGAGTAACTTCTAAGCAGTTTCCTATGGCAAACCATCAGTCCCTGTCTTGTAATCAAGCCTCGAGCCCCTCTCCTTACCAACTACTTCACTCCAAAGGTGGGGTATGATCCTTCATAAGAGAAGGACAATTTCGTTTTTATGTACCTTGCATATATATCTGTTCTAGCCTCTAACTAACTTTTGATCACTCATTTGCCTTATGTCCGCATTGCTCCTACTAGTATATTGGCTCCTGGAAGGGAAAAGATAGTCCTTATTTGTGAATCTTTGTTTTCCTAATACCAACAACAACGCTTAGCACAAGACAAATGCTTAAAGAATGTGCCTAGGTTGCATTCAAGTTAGTCTTCAAAGTAAGGTAACTGGTTTACTGGAGAAGAGTTCCAAATTGCTTTTCATTTGTTTCCCCAGAAGGCACAGGTGCAGCTGTAAAAATCAAGGCCCAGAATATTGCTGGACAACTACTAGTTCCCAGGGTAAATATACTACCACACTCCACAGCCTCTCTGTATGTTATTTTTCTTAAAGTTACTGTCTGTGTGGATAACAAAAGACTGCCATTTCCACTCATGCCATTGTGTATTTGGAGCTCTAATATTCATTAAAGATACAACTGAAATGTTAATGATAATTGCACTCAAAAAAGATAATAAAGAGAGGCCCAAGGCTCATATAAATTTCAGCATTTAGTGATTATGCATACTTTTATATTTTCTCCCTAATTTATCTTACTTTCTGATAATTAGGAAAATCTGAGATCCCAATATATGTGTAATTCATTTCAAAATTTGTTTTTAAATTTTTTTCATACTCAAGAATAAGATATACACTTTTCCAGAATGTAAAGAGGTAATTGCCATTATATAAAATGGTTACCTATGCAGAAGATAGACCTAAAACATACCTTTTGTAGATATTTACAAGTAGGAAACACTTAAAATTTTAGGGGGAAAAATCTGTATCTGTCAGGATTGAGTCAGAAAAATAAAAAAACAATCTAAGTATTTAAAAAAACGGGTGGAGGGTAATACAGAGAGTAATTTATACAAGCAATGAAGGGCTAGGAAGCAAAAGCATGTGAAAATGAGGAAATTCAGATATTTGTAACAACTAGCCACTAATACTCCTATAAGTAGGAACCTAGAGGCTGGGACTGTTCAACAGGAACTAGACCCACAGCATGCAACTGCCCTATGTCATCAGGATAATGGGCTGGTCAGCAGAAGCTAGAGTCAAGGAGGAAAAAGGTCTTGCAAGAGACACTACTTGTGTCAACGAGGAAGGGGAAAACTGCCTGACTTCCCCCTTCCTCCTATGCATCCCCTCCTATTGGGAGAATCCTTCCAGAAACCAGAAAATATAGCAGCCTGGGAACATAACTGCGGGAATCAGCCAGCCCCATGTTAAAAAGCACAGCAAAAGAGGTACAAAGAATGACTCTGAAATCAAATAGGCAAAAATAATTTCCACCATATTTTTTCCTTAATTTTAGGTAGTAATTAGTTTTCAAAAAGAAATGTAGAATTCTCTCCAATTATTGTAGCTGAAAACCTTAACACTGGTATAAATTTATTATATCTTTTCACATGGAATTTTTCCACAGGAAGAACAAGTAATTAACTTTATTAATATTTTACAATTAACTTTATTATTTATATTCTTAAATAGAAATCACTTTGAATCAACGAAATAAATCTCAATTATATCCTAATTCAAACAGAGAAAGAGGAAAGGATCTATATGTACATTATTAGCTCACTGGAAAAGGAATGATGATAACATCAATTGAATAACTACTCTGAATCAGACACTTGGAGAAATTTCTCATATACCTAATTGTTTTTTTCTTTTTAAATTTTCACAGCAATCCAAAGAGTTGGGTATTATTTTTTACTTTTCAGAGAATGAAAATGAATGTTAAAGAGATGAAGATACTTAACTAAGTTAATATACTTTATAAATATCAGAGCTGGAAGTCACCTGAAGCCAATCTAATGTCCATGCCACACTAAACTACTTAGGATAACATTAGTTTCAAAGGAAAAAATAGCCTACACCATTATTAAATGAGAAAAAAATCAGACTCTTTCTGGTCATTGGCTAGCTTATACTCTTAGGGACTTCATTCATATATTAAATATTTATCTATTAGTTATTAAATATTTATTTTATCCCCAATTATATGTTGACCCTTGTTCAAGTCACTGAGCAGGGCAGTAAGATAGATAAGATCCATATTTACGTAGAACTTGTCACAACCTGCCATGCACTGGAGGATTAAAGCATGCACGTATTTTTTATACTAGTTCAATCGTTCTCATTCTGGGGCGATTCTTACCCCCGGAAACATTGAGCAATGTCTAGAGGTATTTGAGGATGTCACAATCAGGGAATGCTACTAGTATCTTTGATATTGACCGCAGTGTTTTAAATCCATTCAGGGGATCACAAAATATAAACTGGGTGGTTTATAAACAACGAGCATTAATTTCTCACAATTCTGGAGCTTGGGAAGACCAAGATCATGGTACCTGCAGATTCTGTGTCTGGTGAAAACACACTTTCTAGATCACAATTTTTCACTGTTAGAACCTCACATGGAGAGAAAGAAGAGGGATTTCTGTGAGGTCTCTTTTATAAGAGCACTAATCCCATGGATGAAGCCTCCACCCTCATGACCTAAGCACATCCCAAAAGCCTTACCTTCTAATACCATTACATTGGGCATTAGGTTTCTACATAGGTATTTTGGGGGCAGGGGAGAGGTCCACAAATATTCAACCTATAGCAGCCACAGATGTTCCTAAACATTCTACAATATACAGGACATTTCCTCTCCTCCTACCACACACACACACACACACACACACACACACACACACACACGCAAACACACACACACACTAATTATATGGTTCAAAATGTCAGTTGTGCCAGGTTGAGAAACACAGTGCCCTAAGTATATATAAATATATCTTTATCTGTGAGTGTGTGTGAGTTAGTTTTCTATTTGCTCCCATAAATTAATTTAAAATTAGTGGCTTAAAACAACACAAATTTATCCTACAGTTCTATAGGTTAGATGTCCAGTATAAGATCTCAGTGAAAACTGAGCTGTTGCCAGGGCTATGTTCCCTTCTGGAGTTTCTAGTAGAGCATCCATTTCCTTACCATTTCCACCTTTTAGAGGTTACCCATATTCCTTGGCTCATGCCCCCCTTCCTCTATGTTTAAAGCCAGCAATGGTGGGTTGAGTCCTTTTTATATCATATCACTCTGACCTACTTCCACAGTCATATCTCCCTGTCATCTTTCACCTCTCTCCTCCACTGTTAATCAACCTTGTGATTTCATTGAGCCCACCTGGATAATCCAAGATGATATCCCAATGTTAAGATTAGATGATTTCTAATCTTAATCCCCCTTTGCTATGTAACCTAACATACAGACATGTTCCAGAGGTTACGATGCGATTATCTTTAGGGATGATTATTGCACTTATCACAAGGAGGAATGCATGTACAACTTTTAGCAAAGTTATTTGCACAGATAGGTATTAAAGTGAGACTACACAAGAATTATTTGAATTAAACTGAATTATCTTAGATATCCTTTTAAATTGGACTAACTTTAAACGAAAGGTTCATAAGTACAGCAAAAGCAATATTCATGCTTTGCCTAACTCTATACTAAAAAGAGTTCTGAAATCTATCCTTCCTTATGTCTTCAACATGACATTTTAACATGTGTCCATCCACAAACTTGCTGAAATTAAAACCTGAAAGAATGAGTGAAATGTGAGACGAATTTCTAATAGTGTTATTTTTGACCTTTTAAAGTATTAATCTCTCACTTAGGTTTGGCATTAGGAACTCTTGGTTATAATCTTTGTAGCTAAGATTGTCTCATACAAAGTATTTTGTTGTTGCTGTTGTTGTTGTTGTTGTTGTTGTTGTTGTTGTTGTTGTTTTCCCTCAAAATTACATTGCTAGAAGAAAAACATTTCTTTGGTAAAAATGTTGGTATCCCGTTTATTATTTTTTCACTACAGCATGCAATCACTATTCCGCATTTCTGAAAACATGGGGATTAGCAGAAGATAAGGATGCTATGACCTGAAATGAAAATAAGCAACTTAAGTCATGAATGCCTAACTAATCCTTTTAATTTAAAATTTTTCCTGTTTATGTCAGCATCCCTGGTGTTATACCCTAAAGATAGCATCAATACATTAAGTCACAGCTTAAGCAAAGTGACTGGCATGAAGCCAGGGAAGAAAAAGTACAGATATATGTATAGCCAATAAATCCCCATAGAGTCCCTAGTATTTTAGGGACTTTCCTGAATTTCTGGGAGTCAACAAGCATTAGGACCCAGTCCTTAACCTCAAGGAGTTCATTGGGGTTTTTATTTGGACTCTATGCATAGATTTAGGGGGTATGACCATTGTACTCACATAATGAAGTTTGTAAAATGTTAAAGATATGTATATTTTTCTATAGACCAGGTATACAGGTTTCATCAGATTTTCAAATGGGTTCATGACCACGAAATGTTTAAGAACCACTGGTCTAGATGCAAACTAATAATCAGGATTAGAAAGCCCTGACAGCTAAGTGCAGGTACATGGTCTACCTTTTCTGAGTCTCTCTACTACTCTCTCTAGACAACTAGAAGATGCCAAAGGAGTGAGAAGTGAAGTGGTATGGGGCAGATAGATGTTGGGACATAAAGTCACTCTGATCCTGCAATTTAAACTTTGCCACCAATCTTAATTATGCCCATTTCCCTCTTGGCACTACACATAATTAATTTTTATTATTCTGCCATAAATCATAAGATAAACAATTATCATTAGCAGATTCAAATTTTCTCCTCTGCTAAATTTTATCTTTGTCCTACATAAAGATTACAAGGGGCATGTGATTAAGAATTTAGTTAATGAAAACACAAAATCTTAATTGCCTTGGTAGTAATTTCTTAACTATAATCATAATTTGGAGAAAAAACAGTAAAATAATTTTATAGTTCAAATCTTATTGCAATGACTTCCAAGGAGAATCACGTTATTTCATCAGACTTAGATTTTGCTTACAGAGTTCCTCAAAATAAGTGGACCAGCTAAAGCTTGGTAATCTTTTATTTATAGAGAGATTTTCATACTGATAGTGTACATTGCTTTGAGATTTGACACTTATTACTCACAAAGTTATTTTCCTTGTTCTCTGGAAAAAAAATAAAGATACTCTAAGATAGGCAACAAATATTACTGTTCAGAAATGACAATACACAAAATAAAACTCAGAATCACTGCCAAGAAAATAAAACTGTGACCAGTCTAAGCTTTGAGATACTTATCAAACTATGTGCTTCAAGAACTACAATAAATATTCATTAGTCATTGAAGGGATTTTTAAAGGGCAGCAAATTTTGCTTAAAGAGTAATTACTTCAAAATATTTTTGAACTGTACTTAAAATATTGTTACCAACACCAGAAACACTGCTATACTCAGTCTCAAAATGAGTGACAAATATTGTTCTTTCTCTTATA
>CM053502.1:44730571-44753185 GCA_028627145.1 Eidolon dupreanum | reverse complement strand
AATTTTAAATCCAGTGTAGAACATTGCCACTTGTCCTGGTTTATCTGACTTCTCTGCTATGTTGAAGTATTGAGGTTAGTCCTTACTAGATATTCATGCTGGGGTGTATATGGGGGGTTGGAGTTGATGTTCTTGCGTTTACACATGTTTTGAAATGGAAAACAGGGTAAGTAGTTCTTTGACTGATGTCAATATACAGTAATGTCAATACCTTAAATCTGATCAGAAAAAAATACTCAGAAATTCTTTTATCAATTAAGAGATTAAAAAGAGAATCAGTCAAGTACAGATCAGTACAGATTATACCTGTAACATGATCTCAGAATACAGGGTTTAAAGACACAGCATTTGGAGTCAGTTCAACCAATTTGGTTGTCATCTTTGGCTAGGTATTTAATCCCTTTATACCTCAATTTTCTCATTTCTCAAATGGAGATAATAATTTAAGAATTCAGAAATAAACACTTATGTTAAAGCTGAATTGATTTTTGATAAGGATAGAAAGGCAGTGCAATGGGGAAATAATAGTCTTTTCAATGAAAGGTAGTTAAACAACCGAATATCCACATGCAAAAGAATGAAGTTGGACCCCTATTCAGGTGATATACAAAAATTATTTCAAAATGAATTTAAAACTTTAAGGTAAGAGATACAAAATTATTACAAAAAAACATAAATCTTCAGGACCTTAAGGTAGGCAGTGGTTTCTTAGATATGGCACCAAAAACAGACCTTCAAAGGAAAAAAATAAATTGGACTTAATCAAAATTTAAAATGTTTATGTTTCAAAGGATCCCATCAAGAAAGTGAAACAACCACAGAATGAGAGAAAATATTTACAAATTATGTATCAGATATGACACTAGTATTTAAACTATATAAAAACTTACAAATCAACAAGAAAATTAGAACCCAATTGGGAAGTGGTCAAAGAATTTGAACAGATACTTCTCCAAAGAAAATATACAAATAGACAATAAGCACATGAAAATATGTTTAACATTATTCTTCAATAAGGAAATGAAAATCAAAATCACAATAATATAACACTTGACACACACTAAAATGATTATAACAAAAATGATTACCAATAACAAATATTGGCAAGATTGTGGAGAAAATGAAACACATATATTGCTGGCGGTACTGTAAAATGGTGTAGCTGTTGTGAAAATATGTGTGGCCATTTCTCAAAAAATTATGTAGTCATCATTGACCCATGGATTCTACTCCCAGGTATATATGCAATAGAAACAAAAACATGTCCACATTAAAAAAAAAAATTGTTCTTAACAATATTATTGATAACAGAATAGCCAAAAAGAGAAAATGACCCAAATGCCCATTAAGTGATAAAAAGATAAAAAAGTATGATACATGCATAGAATGGAATATTATTCAGCCACAGAAATGAATAATGTACTGTTATGCTATAATATGATTGCATCTTAAAACATTATACTAAGTGAAAGAAGCCAAACAAGAAAGACCACATAATTTATGATTCCATGTATATGAAATGCTTAGAATAGACAAATGTATAAAGTTAAAAAATAAAGTAGTAGTTCCAGAAGCTGGAAGGAGGGTGAAATGGGGAGTGAATGCTAATGAGTATGACATTTCTTTGGAGGGAGTGATAAAAATATTGTGATGGTTGCATCATTTTGTGACTATACCAAAAGCTATTAAATTGTACACACAAAAGTGTGACATTTGTGGCATTTAGGTATCTCTTAATAAAAACAAAAAAATAATAATAATCTACTTAAAAAGATTATTGTGAGAATAAAATTAGATAATATACAGAAACGGAAGCTGTCATTAAGGTTAGATGATAATGATAACAATAATGACAAAACTTGGAAAAATTGAGGCTTATAAGTAGGAAATATTAGGAACTAAAGTAAAACGTAACATACCTATTACCCAAGTCACTCCTATCCAAAGGCTTCCAAAATGTCCTGCTGAGTACAATGGCTGTTGACTCCCAAATCATGCCATGGGTGTGCCCGGAGACTATTTATAGACATTTCTTATATATTTTAGTAAATCATATGATTTTCTTCTAGTGTAGTTTTTTTATTTCTTTATCTTTTCTTTTTTCTTTTTTTTTCAATAAAACATAGAGGACTTCAGGTGTTATTAGGTAAAAGATATTTGTATTTAATAAGTTAGCTAACTTTAGTAATCAGGATCCTCTAGTGCTGGTTGAATGTCAAGAAGTGTTACAACAGTTACTTAACTTGTTTAATCTTATTTTCATTATTGTAAACTGAGGATAGTAATTCATACATATTAGTGTTGTTTTAAAGGGAAATGATATTATGCATTCAAAGCACTTAGTATAGTGCTCAGTGCATGGTAATGGCTCAATAGATGGAAAATATTGTCACTGTCACTAATTCTAGAAGGATACTTCAAGAGCCCCCATTACTGTTTGAATGTACCTCCTCTTATTCTTGACTATCAAGGATGTTTTGGTTTGAACTTATTGTGGTACTCAAAAAATACCCAAAGATCTTGTGTGCTTACCCTCATCTAAATTAGTTTCTATTTCTATTCAGAGACAATTTAGAATTAAAAACAATAGAGTACGTAGGCTAACCTCTACTCTGGGAGAGTGGCAAAATAAAAAATAAATTATGGGACTATCGGACTATTTAGATATGTGCTTGTCATTCTCATAGAGCATAATTGTGTGGCCTTTCCCAAATTGAGCTCCCCTGGTGGTCTCTGATAGTAGCCATTGCAGCAGATTACAGCAACAAAAGACATGTGAATGGGGCTTGGGTGGGGATTGAGAACAATTAGACTGTAAGAATTTCACGTGAAGATTTGTTTCCACTTGACGTTTCAAGAGAATGTATATTTCTTATCATTATGTAATAAAGAAGAATATTGGGAGCAAAAACCATGGGATTAAAAAAAAAGGAGGGTAATTAAAAAAATAAAACCTAATACAAGAGATGGAACTAGATATTTGTCTCTGACCTTGTGAGTTGGTTGAGAGTAAGGAGAAGAAATTAAAAAAAAAAAAAAAAAAACAGACTCAAATTTTTAAAAGCTGTTAAATTTTTAGATAAATAAGCCAATATTTTGCATTTCAAATGGAATCTTGTTCTTAGCACTGTTCAATACAAAATAACTAAGTGACAACATTAGTAGACACTACACTGCTCCTCACATTTTAGTATTTCTTTCTTCCCTATTTTAGAAAACAGTTAAATATAATAAATGTAATGAATACCTCTCAAATAGTATTATATCTGATTTATCTTCACTGAAAATATTTTTCTCTGTTTAAGGCAAGTTGGGGAGTGGGTGACTGATATAGAAATAAACTTAAGCATGCCTCATACCACCTATATTACCATTACGGAAGCTGACCGATGTTAAAAAGTGAGGGTGTCTTCCACCTAAAACAAATAACTTTAGTTAGATGTGAAAAACTAAGGCCTAATTTACATGTCCCACCTCCAATTTCTGCTTCTGTCTCTTCCTTCCTTTATTTATTTCATAAGCATTGACTAAGTACATAGTCTACACAGACGATTGTAGTATAAAATCCGAGGCCAAGAAGATAACATGTTATATAATACATGATAACCATGAGTTAATACCATGGAAGAAAAATGCAACATAAACTTTAAATATTACTGTTCTTAAGTTATTACTGTTACACACTAACATTTTCCTTCACTATTTTTTATTAGGTCATAGCTAATAATTATAATTCTCAAGGGAGAACATGTTTAGCAGGTTGCAACTTCAGTTAACTTCCTTAGACTAGTGTAAGCCCTTTTGTACAATTTTTCAACACCTCTTGTTCCTTTGTGTATTATTAGCAACTCCTTTGAAAGCTTGCAAACATTAGAGTTTAAGCTTGTCATAAGTACTATTAATGGTTGATAGTCTTTTCCCAGAAGTGCATAAGTGAAAAAGCTGTCGTCTTTTGATATAGAAACTTCATTTCAAGATTTAATTAGCATTTTAGGTATAAATCTTTTTAACTAACTCTTCTGCCTGCTTATTAAAATCATGTCTATATCTTACTCATTTTATGATATAAAGATATTTCTGTGAAAAACATCTAAATTTTCATGCTGGGTATAGTCATTTATTTTGCTATAAAAACTACTTAGGTGAACCTAGAACAGATAAAAATTTAAAGAGAAACATATAATATTTTACCACATAGTTGAATAAATCATAATAATGCTAATGTGTATAATCAAGAAAAAGTAATTCTCTGCAGTATTGAATACTTCTCTGTTCTCTAGTTTTTCTGTGCATATTAAGAAGTTATGTTCAGTGTGATTAATTAATTGCTTGTGAACCATTTTCTAGGAAGTTTGGAGATTTTATTGCATATTTTAGCTTTTATATGTAAACTTTGTTTTTTTAATTATCCAGATCATCTTATTTATAATTGCATTGATAATTTTATGTTTTACTACAGAAATTTAAAAAAAGAGCTAATGTGAAAATTTTTTCCTCATAATAAAAAAAATCTAAAAAATATTTTAAACAGGTAGAAATCCTGCAAGTAACATTGCTACGTGAGTTAGGTCTTCTGGGAGAACTGCAAGCTGGCATCCTGCCCACTTGCACAAGGTTTCTTAATTTGTTCTACTATAAAATAAGGTGAGTGTTCTCCCTCTCCGTAAGTACCTTGCTGGTTTGAAATGCAGGAAGTGTAATTAGACTTGAAGCTGAAAAGGAAAGTACCTTCGAGAGTCCTATTATTAGCTTTAGAGCTAGAGCTAAAACAGATGCCACCGACTATTTGAGGGCTGTTCTTAGATGATGCTAATTGTTTACTGTGCTCATTATTCTGTGACATCCTTAGAATAACCCAGGTAGAGAGATGTTAGACTGAAACTACCAGTATCTGTACTAAGATAAACTTACCCTTCACAGTTTAACTCCATTCTGGCCAAGGCAGAGGGATTCAAGAGCCATTGAGGTTTATGAATAAGATTAAGAAAACACTTGACACTGGTCTTAGCTTGTCAAAGTGGAACCCTCACTAAATTGTTCAGATTCTTTCACATTCCTAGCTCAAATACATAGAAAAAAATGTTTACAAGAAGAAATAAGATCAAGGACAGGCCCAGCCTCTCTCTATATGAATTTAAATGAACAACCAGTCAATTGCTTTGAGTCATTGTCTATGATTGCTTGCTGATATGTCTTCCAGTTTCATTCTGATCAACCATTACTTTTTTAAATGTAACTTTTATTTGTTGTACTTGTTTTATGAAGGGGGTGAATATTTTATCTATCTCAATTTTTTCCCAGGCCAAGTACAAGTTTTTATACACCATAGATGAAGAATTAGAAGTTCAAGCCTCTTATAGGGGAAAGAAACATAAAATTTGAGTTAGATCTAGATAATTATTTAGATAGCTTTCAATTTTTAAATTCTGTGATTTCAATCATTTGTTGATTTGGTTTGGTTGATTTTATCAAATAAAAATGTTTTATAAACTGATCAAATGTGCTCATATTCAAATGATTCACATGTATAGTGATCAACTACAGTATGAATTTAGACTGTAGGTGAGTCTATATGTGTGAGTGTGAGTGAATAGTAAAAGATTTGTAGAACAAGAGATTCTATGAATAATTTTCATACCCCCCTCATGAAATGAGCCGAAATATCACTCTTGAAATGAAAGAAAGAACCAACATAATGAAAAGCAAGAAATAAGCTGCTCTTCACCTAAGATGGAGGAAACAATAGTCAAAGATGGAGGAAACAATAGTCAATTAAAGACTATATTAAAAAGATATAGAGTAAGGAGGGAAAGGATAGAATTACTTTCAATAGACTTTAAGGGGTCCCATGGAGAAACTGAACCATTTGATTTCGTTAATTTGAGTAAGGTATAAAGGCAGAATGATGTTACAATTAAGAACACAGAAGAGTCATAATACTAAAGAGAGTTAAGAAAATAATTTTAATTACACTGTTGTTAACTCTTCTGTTTACTCTTTTCAGAAACTTTATCTCATTTACATCATTGTTGTTTCTAACAATAATAACAAATGACTTGTGTCATGCATGGATGTCAAGTTGAGTCAATTTTAACTTTAGGAAAAATATCTCCTTTGTTTCCCTGAAACTATTTTTCAGTGTAATAACCTGTAATTATCACTATGCTAGACAAACTGTTTCTCTTCTGGAGAGTTTATCAAATGGTCAGATTTCTGTGTTGATTATCTATCTGTATATAACTTCTAGTTGAATGAAAAGATCAGCCCTTTGATTTTTCTATTTATTTAACAAAAATTCCAAAATTAGTCAACATGACATCATATCAAACAATAAAAGTTTAATGTATATAATGATTATTTAGTTAATCAGGTATTTTAATCAAGAGGAAGTTATCATAGTCATCTCATTATTGTATGTAATATATAACATTATAAAATCAAGATGGAGGTTTTATGTTCTGAAAAGAGTATAATTAAGGAATATATTTTTGTAATAGATAAATCCTACAGTAGTGGCATTGATGAGCTGAGTTAATGGGTGTGAATTATATTTCTTGAAGTACCACTTTATACATAGAAGACACTAAGGTCTAGAAGGATTGATGTTCAAAGGCCAAAAAGCAACAAAGCTGAAATTATATTTTTTGACTTCATATATATTGAATTGAGTTAATATTTTGTCATTTAACAGTTACAAAGCATCCATTTAAGTACCTACCATACGATAAATATTTTAGATAAAATTTCTCCAATATTTACAGCATTGCAAAGTAGGTAATATGGCTTTCAAATGAAATAACAGAACTTCAAAAGGAAGTCAAAAAAAATTATTCATAATCATATCGTTAGTAAATGGTAGCCAAAAGTGTTCCTGTAAACTCCTTCAGATCTAGATTGTGAACCACTGAAAGTCAATCCTTGGAAAGTACTCAACATTTTTTTCTTTTTCCTGAAGAAGATTTTGTTTAGTTTTTTTTTTTTTTTTTTTTTTTTTTTAAAGTATGTGGAGCTGATAATCTGTCTTTACCAATGCCGGGGAGTGAGAAAACAGAGATACTAAACATAGGTCTCTTTTTAGTTTTATTAGATTTCACAGTGTTTGTTTAATTTTAAAAGAACAAAAAATTTTACACATTGTGTTTGCAAGTAAGTCAACCATGAAAGATTCAGTGTTCTTATGGGAAACATTATCTTCCCTAAATGAAAAAATAAATTCTCTGTTAACTCTCTTGAAAGGTTTTCTAATTGAGGAAGTCCATTCTTCTCTCAAAGCACGTGGACAGCTCCCGTTAATAATAAAGCCCTTAGGGGAAAAATAATTCCCTAAGATGCTATAAAATGCCCAAATAGTATGAAATCTTATGCCAAGGTTTATACTGACTCTGAGTTTTGATATAAGCAACTCACAGTGCCTTCCACAGGACTTAGGAAAATTTTATCAGTAGTTATGCGACTAACGGATTAAATGGAAAGGAACAAATATGAAAGTCAACAGATTTAAATTGCATCCTTTAACTATGCAGCAGGGTTTGCATCTTTTTATTTAGATGACAGTCAGTGTTGGTGTCATGCTTTAGAATCCAAGAGCCGAAGTGAGTGAGATAACAGCACTCTTGAATTCCACAGGAAGGCCACATGTTTGGAAGAGAATATTCCCAAGCTATATTAATATGAAAACATCTGTCGGCTACAGATTAATTTTCTACCTTTGGAAATATCTGCAGCTGCAATGTAATCCTCTAAAATGTAGATTACAGAGGTCAACTAGTTTATCGGCCATTCTAAGAACTGGCTGCTTTCGACAGTACACAGATATAGCTGAAATAGCAAGATTAAGTGCATACCTTTAAAACTACAAGTGAAAAGCAGTTGAGTGAAGGGGAAGAACTTACAAAAAGAACATATTAGTACTAAAATAATTCATTTGGGGACTCGCTTGTGGTCTGCCATCCCTCCTTTCCATGGAGGGATATCACATGATACTCATTACAGTCAAGAAACATTTGAACCAATCTTCTTTCTCACGTACATTTTTTATAGCAAAAACTTAACCCTTCAAATTTAATAGTCAATAATCCAATGAAAATAAATCAAGAAAACAAATATACCTTGCAGAATCTTTGTTTAAAATAATTTGTTTATAGCTTTATACTCAGTCTGTATATTTTAAAATTCACATGCATAATAACAAGTTAGAAATATGTAAATGTAGAAATCTGTGCAAAGGCCTAATTGAGATGAACCTTGCCAAAAAATTAACAGTTATGATATATTTTAGACTGAGATTTAAGACTCTTCAGGGAACTTGAATGCAAGTGCCAGAAAACTTGGTGATGTCACCAGAACATAAGAAGGAAACTCAATAGTATTCTTATTAGAAGCTGAATTTTCTGTAAAGCCGATAATTTCCTTTTCTAATCATCCTCTTTAATATCCTCCTTTTTTTTTCTGATGCCTTTCTGCATCAGACCTTTATTGTCCCAAACAAAGCCTTTTATAAAACATCTGAATATTTGTTATCTATATAATTTTTAGAGTAGAAATTTCCTTGAAGCTTGAAATATGCTGCACCATAAGAAGGATTCTAACTGAACAAAACTCTCCTGAGAATCCTTTATAGTTAAAAAGTATGAGTAAGATACCAAGGGAAGGTGAGTCATAAAATAAAGTTTTTATGTATAATAATACCACCCATCTTTTCCTATTCTGAGTATTTGCCATTGTTATTATATTTACTGGACATATTGCCTATCATTCTCACAGAGCTCCAAGAAGTTTAATTTCAGCTGGAAATCTAATCTAAATATTCATCAATATTAATAATTAAACATCAATCCCATTCCCTATTTATTCTTTATTGTTGTAAGAAGATGTGAGATGTTAAGGAAAATGCTAGCAGCAATAAGCATAGAGCTTTGTCCAATGCCCTTAACTTTTTTTCTTGAGGTGATGCATTTATGGGTAGGAAGAAGAAAAATATTTATGCACACAGCCAGAATTGAAGGCAGTAGGTTATCTTGGTAGGAAGCGCAAAATAATATTTTACCAGAGGGCGGAAGAATATTTTTAAAAGCTTCATTGAAACTATAAGATTTTCTATCTGTTTTAAAGCACTTGGAGCTCATTTCACAGGAGTTTAAAAAAATAAATGTTTGCAAAAAGTAATAATCCATCTAAAATCAAAGGTCTTAAATCTGAACAGAGGACACAAACAAACATAGAAAAACCAGCAAGAATCTTTGTTCTGCTTATGTTTTTAAAGGCTGTGTTAGGGCAATTGGTGACATCATTTTTATCTCTAGAAATATATTTTTAAATGAATTAAAGTTATAATTTTATTAACCTTAAGGGATGCTACCAAATGTACTTCAAAATGTAGCCATTCTTTGAAATGTGAACAATAAGTACATTTTGTTAGGAAAAATATTGGTAAAAAGATGAAAGATTATGAGTCTGTATATAAAATTATTTTTTTATTATGAACATATATTCTCAAAGATTTCTGCCTTGATACCTGAGGATGTTTTGAAACACAAGCAAGACTTTAAATATATCTCCATTATGAAACTCTAAAGTTTAAAGTTAAAATTATATACTTCTAAAATAACTACTGGAGAGGAAATTGATTTTATATTATTAACTATCTTGATAATCGTGAAATATTTAAAGACAATACATGCTAAAGTTAACATCTTTGGCTGCTATGAAAGATATATCTTCCTATAGAACTCATATGAAAGCTTCAGTTTCTAAAGCAAGTGTCATAAGTAACTTTCTTTTTTAATTTTATTTTATTATTAGTTTCAAGTGTACAATACATTGGTTAGATAGTGGTCAGACATTGGTTAATTTATAAAACAATTCCCCTGATTGCTCTTTCTCTCCTCTGGCTCTACACCTCGCCATTACATTAATGCTAGCTGCATTCTCTATGCTGTGCTCCCTATCCCCGTGACCATCTATCAACTACTAATTTGTACTTTAACCCATTACTGCTCTCTCCCAGCTCCCCAGCCCCCCTCCCCTCTCACCGTTGCCAGATTGTTAAAGAAGTTATGGTTCATACATACAGTGGAATATACTCAGTCATTAAAAAAATGAAGTCCTACCATTTGCAACAACATAGTTGGACCTCGAGGTTATTATGCTGAGTGAAATAAGTCAGAGAGAGAAAGATAAATACCATATGATTTCACTTATAATGCAGAATCTAAGAAACAAAAAGAACAAACTAATCAAAAACAGACTCACAGATATAGAGGACAATCTGGAAATAACTTTTCACTGAGGTTTACATTAGTTGGTTTAATGTTTCTAAATTGGACCACCAGAAAAGAAAATAGAATTTTAGTCTTTTTATACTTTGCCTCTCAATAAAATATTTTTAACTGCAAAAAATATATGAAAGTTCATTTTATACTCCATCTGAAGATGGGGAAAATTACATTGTCCCCCAAAATGTTGTGAATTTCATGTTAAAACTTGGCATTCTAAAGTTTTTGTGAAATGTATAAGAAAGAGCAAAAAAGTTATGCTAAGATATTTTTCATAGAGAAAGAAGAAATTCTTCAAAACTTTGTAAAGTAGAACTTTTTGTATGTTTAGGGATCTAATAAACTCTTAAGCAAGGGGGGTTGTGTAATTATTATGATGCATTTAATTATCTCTCCACCCATAGCATCACTATAAGAGGCATCAGAAAAGTCCACATTTTCATAAATGTCTCTTGTGGTTGATTGGCCTCCCTAAAAATAGCTGGGCTTGAGCCAACTTGCTGATAAATCTTGTCTTCTTAAAGGGAAGCATAGTTTTTACGAACAATTTTTTTCGATACTAACTCCCTAAAGACTGACAACCTATTTCCTTTCAGTCCTCTTATTATGTTGATGAATAGGGGTAGGAAGGAACATCCTTTTTATCCTCAAGATGATCCTTAGCCTCAATTTCAGGGCAACAAGAAAAAAAAGGTACCTCTCACCACTCATCATCCATTACATTTCTTACAGTTTATTTGATGGCTAATATATAGGATGTGCATATGTTATACTTATTGCTGTTTTTAAGCTTTCAGCATTGTGTTCTAAATCTCATACATTGCTATCTGGTAATTGAGGCATTAATTTCATTGACCCAGTTATCTCTCTTAATAGAGGATTACATTGATAGTTATGATATTGATCTATATTCTTTTTTATTGTCCTTACACTAATGTAGCTAAAACCAAGGTGACACATGGTCAAGCAAGAAATATTTTAAATACACACTGCCTTCCTTCTTAGAGTTATTAATCTCTTGAATCGGTTCCTGGTGTCGGTAGCAGCAATTAATTTCACATTCTCTTAGATACCATGCATTTAATTATTTCTACCAATTTCTCATTTTTCATAATGGTTACTTAAATAAAATTTATTTAATTAAAACTATATATTTTTATAATGGAATGTACTTACTCAAAGTAAAATGGCATAGTTTGATTTTATAGTTAAAAACATTACTGTAGAGCAGAGGTTTTCACAGAATAGTCCCTGGACCAGCAGTATCAGCAATACTCAGAACTTATTAAAAATGTAAATTTTCAGTCTCTACCCTAGACTAAGAATAAGAATCTCAGGGTGGGGCCCAGAAACCTGTGTTTTAGCAAGCACTCCAGGTGATTCTAATTTATGCCAAAGTGTGAGAACCACTGCTGGGAAGCATAATGAAAGCACTTTATCCAGAGATGGATAATCTTTGCTAAACAACTTTATCTGGGAAGCAAATATAAATTTATATGTTCTAATAATTTTAAAAATTTAAAGAATACATTGACTACTGAAATTGGCTAGAATAGATTTAAGATTATTTCTTAATTTCAAAATCACTCAACCATTTCTTTACTCTCTACCTGTCAAACAAAAATAAAATAGTAAGAGTAGACTTTTTCTATTATTTGAAATTATTATCCGAAGATGATTTTGGAGTCTATGAGTCAGGAAGACCAAAACAGTAAATTATTACCCTGACATCACTTTATGAAGTCTAAAGTTCAGGGATTGACAGGCCATGGTATGTTTTGTTCTTTTCCTTAAGTTATAATATAAAACATAAGACTACCTTCATCAAGGACTAAAAAATCAGTTTTTATAGCTGTGGCAGCTCATTAGTACCTTTACGTTATATATGGACCATCTGCAGTGGCAAATAATTCCCATTTTTTGTTTTCTTTTTATAAAAGTAATATATATTATTATAAATATTAAACCAACACCACAGAAAATTTCACTCTTTTATCTATTCTACTTTCTTGGATATTAACAGTGAGTTGTGTCCCCCAACTCCATAAAAATTTGAATATCGAAGTCCTAATTCCCAGTACATCGGAATGCGACTATGCAGTTGTGAGATATTGTGGGTTCTGTTCCAGACCACTGCAAAAAAGCGAGTAACAGGCATACTTCAGAGATATTGTAGGTTCGGTTCCAGACCACTGTGAAAAAGCAGATATCCCAATTAAGGGATTCATTTTTTGCTGATAGAGGGACTTGCCTTCTATTTGTGAAAAATGTGACACTTGTGAAATGCAGACAAGCCTAGTGCAATAAAATGAGTTATGGCCTGTATTTGGAATTAGGATCTTTAAAGAGATAATTAAGGTTAAATGACATCATGAGGGTGGACCCTAATCTCATATGACTGGTGTCCTTAGAAAAAGATGATTAGGACAGGCACGAGCACAGAGGAAAGTCCATGTGAAGAACAGAGATGGAAGATGCTCATCTACAAGCCAAGAAAAGAAGCCTCAAAAGAAACCAAACCTTGATCTCTAAATTCTACCCTCCAGAACTGTGAGAAAGTTAATTTCTGTTGTTACCTACTTTGTGGTATTTGGTTTGGCAGCCCTATCAAACTAATATAGTCACTGTTGTTTATTATAGTTACTCCTTCTAAGGTCATATGTGGCTCTTTTTGGTTCCCTGCAGGATTTTTCTCCAGGTGGAGCTGCCTCTCTTGCTTACTCTCAGAAACCTTTGTTTGTCTCTTGCTATTCATGCTTAGCACTGTTTTAAAAGTGTTTTGATCTTTTTATAACTTGTCACCCTCACATTCTACCGCTTAACCTGCACAGTCATTGTTACTAGAGTTTTATATATTACCATTCTTACTATTACTGCCGTAGTTCCTTATCTCTTTTTTGGACTATTGCAAGAATCTCCCTACAGGGAAAAGTTTCTCTAAGTCTCTTCTCATTCTAGCCTGACCTCCAAAATACAAGTAGCATGAGTATTCTAAAGTAGATGTCTGATCGATTTCATTTAATCGCTCGTCCTTCCTCTATTAGAGTTTGTTTAGTTTAAAAGCAATGCTTTATTTCTTATTGATTACATGATAAGCCCAAAATGTTCTAATATGGAACTATGACCTATAACAATTTAATTTTTTATTTTTTGCTCCTTCACATACTACTTATGCTCAGACAATTCAAATTTATGAGCTTTTCCTTCTAACTGGAATATACTCTTTATTCCTACTGTTTTTCCACATAATTTTCAGATACATCTAAGGATCCTCAGATTGCTAGATATTAATGAATGAGTTATCTCTACAAAATATAAAAAATAAAATAATAGAGAAATGTCCTTTAAGTTCTAATTCAATTTCCATTTTCTCCTAAGATCTTCCTTAACCACTATTGCCTATGCTCCATCTTCTGAAATAACTTCAATATTTATCATAACTCAGCAGTGGATAGGGAACTGATTTATGTTTCTCACATTGCTACCTTAGAGTCATAGACTCATAACAGTATAGAACAGAATGGCACTTGTAAAAAGAAAAAAGAAAACCTATATTATATGCAAGAATTTTGGGGAGGGGATCAGTATGTTAAAAAATGCTTAAGGATGCCCCTACAAAGAAGCCAGAACTTCTTGTTACTTTCATTAGCTTAAAGAAATTGAGAGTCTATGGCCATGCCACCCTGATCATGCCCAATTTCATCTGATCTTGGAAGATAAGCAGGGTCAGACCTGGTTAGTACTTGGATGGGAGACCACCTAGAATACCAGGTGCTGCAGGTGTTAAAAAAAAAAAATTGAGAACGACAGAGAGTAACAACTTCAGGGGAGAAGCAGAGTATGGAAGCCAAGTTGAAGAGATTAACACTAAATAAGAAAAAGTATATGATTTGGCGAAATAATTATCTTTATTTGGTGGGCAACACTTCTGAGTCAGGACAAGTTCATAAAGATGATACAGAATGTTCTAATATCATTGAGTCTTCTCTACCTTTTTATTGTGCCTAGAAATAGATAGATAGATAGATAGATAGATAGATAGATAGATAGATAGATAGAGAAAAAGTTATTTTCCAGAGACGAGCCCTAATTAGTCCGGCTGTTTGGATAGGTCCTCCCTTAAAATCTTGGTTCTTAGTGTTTCCAGTAGGTAAACTGAATGCTCCAAAATACAGATGTCTCTAAGTCTCAAGGATGTAAACCCAGGACTACAATCTGCAACTGTTCAGACTGCTCACTGCACAGTGATGCCTACTTACAAGAGCAAAGTAGGAACTTAAATCTATCCCACATCTGCTCACCAACCTATAATCTCTAGCACTGGGCTACATCTTTTCTATTCATATGAAAAGTTTTTATTTATCTTCAGTGGCCTTGTTAAAATCAGTTGACATTCTTCTCAACCGTAACTGCTATTATTGATAGCATGAATTGGTTAAATTTCAAAGACTCAGGATAACCAGAAATCGGCTTTTACAGAGAGAAACAGGGTTATTCAGTAACCAAGTTATGAGTTTTAGTTTAAGAATATTTTTTATTAGAGACCTGCTTTCTAACACAATTAAAGCAAGTAAACACAACATAGAGGAGGATGACAAATTGGGGCTAGGATTTATTTTTCTCAAACATTACAAAATGTTATCTATTATATTGTAATTTTTAAGACATTTAAGCATACCAATTTATTCATATCTGTCTTTGTGATTTAATAAAAGTATATTTTATATAGGAAATAAATGCTGTGGAAACTAAAGTTTCCTCGATAATTAATATCTGCAGAAAATTCATTTGTGATGTTATGATAATGAATGAAGACCTTTTTTATAGTGTTGGCCACCTTTTAACTGAAGACACTTGGGCCTCTAGGAAACTAGCACTCATAAGAAGCAGATCCGGCAGTTTCAACCCATTCTAATATAAACAATTCACATCCTTCAATATTTTTCAGAGCACATTAATTATAATATTAGGTTGGCATATTTAAAAGACAGGATGTAATAATGGAGAAGATATACTCTAAGGCAGAAGAATCAGATAATGTTGACTTGTAAATATGAGACCGACCACCAAAGTTGTAGTTAAAGAAAATGGAGACCCACAAACCCAGCAGACAAGGAGAGAACATGAAAAATTTATGATTATAGAACATAAAGATAATAAGCACCATAACTGTCTTATACTAAAAAATAAGGATAAACTTTTACTTTCTACCTTGCACAATTATTCTTGAATTCAGTGTACAATTTTTTTTTATTTTCCTTCACTAAATAATGTATTTTCATAGTGTGCTTTGAGATCCTTAGATGAAAGGTACTAAGTGAAAATTAATGTCATCTAAAAGCTATCTTAACGACTTCATAAGCAATAGTGGAATGGCTTCCAATTTAGTTCTAAATAGGTGTAAATCATTTCACATGAAGAACGAAGTGAATTAATTGCAGAAGAATAGTTCAGCATTTGCCAAATCTATTAGGATACTTGAACACAGCTGCAACTCAGAGGATAAACTAGATTAGAATACTGTTTGCAGAAAATAGCAAATCGAAGCACTCTTTGAGGCAATTAACAAAATCAGAGCATCCTTTGAAGCAAATAAGCATGAAAAATGCCTTTTTTACTCTGATTTTTCCAATTGCCTAATTTTGCTACTGTCTTGAGTATCTTGGATTATGTTCAAAGCCCAACACAATAGAGTTTCTGTCATACAGATGAGATTTTGTTTTGATGTGAACTATTCAACCACACTAAATGCACATTTTCAACCTTAGCAAAGATGAATATGAACTATTATGGTAACACCTACTACAGCTTGACTCACTGGTGGCACTACCCATCATATTCTACTTATATTTTTCCATTGATTAGGGGCAGGAGCATGAGAAGATTAAGAGAAAAACTAGAAAAAGTTATTAACAAAATAAAGTGTGAAAATATTTGCATACATATATATAGATTATTTGGAATATACACAGTGTCTTTAAATACATTATCTTAATTTCACATAACTACCATATGAGTTAGTAAGATAGATGTCATTTTTCTGTATTTTAAAAAGAAGGAAAGAATTTCACATATGTTAATTAACTGATGCAGGGTTATATAGTGAGAGAGTTGTATATCAGGAACTTAATGTTTTTATTCTAAAACATTTCCACTAACCCATGCTACAATAAAATTTCTCCTTTTAAAATTTTTAGTTATTTTTCTTGTCAATAGATATTTTAACTACTCTACACTGCAAAACAAATCTTAGAAATGTTTTGCTATGGGTTTTATATATTTCATATATTTATTTCTATATTTAATGTTTTTTCACATCTGAAGCTCAAATTACTTTACAAACATAGATATCATTCTATAGAAGTAGAAAAATGAATTTGCATTAAAATTAGACAAACAAAAACCTCAAAATACCCTATTGTTTTTTTCTACATCTTTACTAATACATAAGAATTGAGAGGCATAGTAAGAAAAAGTATGCCTGAGTCATAAAATGCAGGTCATTTTGTCTTTGAATGTGAAACATTGGTGAAGATCAACGATAACCAGCTTTCACTTACCTCCTGTAGCATTTTCAGAAAGAAAGATAAATAAGAAATGAAGTAGAAAAAAGGGGTAACAATGTCCACATTAGAAAAAAACAAAAATTAGTGCTAAATGTAGTGTTGGTATATTGCACCATTAAAATCTTAGATACTATAAATTGTTGCCTACATTTATTCCAGGTTCCACACAAACTACCTTTCTCAGCAATGTAGCCAGAAGTATGTTACTGAAATTTAAATGGGATACAGCCTATATCTGTCAGAATGGGCTAAATAAATTACAGTGAAATATATTAATACCTCTAATATTTAGCAGCTTAAATTAACCAAGTTTTATATTTTCAGTTATATTCTATATCTGTTGTTGTAAATAGAAGTGCTTTGGTCATCATAGACACTGAGAGATCCAGGGAAACAGCAGCCACCATCATGAATATTTTACTATGCTGAAGGGAAAAGAAAGAATGTTTTAGAGGGTCTCCAACCAACCAGGAAGTAACACACATCACTTCTGCTAATAACACTTCCCTCTGCTCAGTATACTTCCTGGATGCCCTTGTAACTAGCTTGGTACAGAAATATCTGGTGAACAACTCTAATGTCTGTAACACAACAGTGCTAGTTTAGCTGTTAGGATAATCCATAAAAACAAGTCTTGGAGAACCATAGAGCTTAAAAATGCAAGTAATTAGTTTAGCAGAATGTATCAAAGCTATCAGAAAATTGCAATCTACCCCTTAAGTGTACCCAGTAGGAAACATCATTGTCTTTCTATATGTCACACTTCCTGAAAGCAACTTTTAGGCAATATTTAGTTGTATAATTATCATAAGATTGATTCAGAAACTTTTTAATAGTTGAATATACTATAGTTTTTCATCGGTTCTGTGACATCTTCTATGATTGCCACAATTTATTTTTTATTTCCATTATATTATTTAGTTGGTCAGAGTACTAACTTTATAGATTTCATAGAACGAAAGTCCAAGGTTGGTGCTGTGGAAAGTGTTTGATCTGAAGCAAGCAATATTAAAAGAATCTGCTGCGATTAATACTTCACACAATTCTTTTCAGAAAAGGATAAATTGGTATCTTTCTATTCCCAAAAGTGAATAGATCATTAGAGCTCAAGTTAATGGAAAATTCAATTCATGAATGAAACCTAATAAAAACAAGAACCCTCTGTGGGTAGTATAGAAAATAAGGTTTTTATAAAACAAATAAAAAAAACATACATCTGAATCTGAATAAAAACTATTTTATTGCCAGGAAAGAATGTAATGTGATTTAAAGCTTTCATTAAAGGTTTCAAAATCTGTTAGGTTCTTATTTTCTTGGTACAAATCAATTTAACTAGTCACACGTTGACATGCCAGTATAAAGCGTACTGTTATATGGCTGACTACAAGGTATGAAAGGTGTGTCTAACTGACAGGGCTTCTTAATATGCATTTTTGGCTTGGAATAAACATTAAGCAGCCACAACAACTAAAACACCACATTAAAAAGTGTGTGGTCTTGTCAGTCATTCTTATTTGGACTTTTCTTATGATATTTAAAATGGTTCCATTAGAGGTACCCTGACAAGGTAAAATTATCTCAAACCATTGTAGTCCACTAGAAATACTGTTATATCAGTTTAGAGTCTGAAGAACTACTGGAATTTTAGAAATCTAAGAGTTAGATAAGACCTCCAAAAATGACTAGATCACTCACTTCTGAGTCTATTCCTAGAGCTGTGTTTTTTCATGCCTCAGTATGTCACTACTTTCATAAGCCTATGTAAGTGGCACTTTACAAGATATACTCCACACTCCCAAGTCACTAAAACATTGATGATAAATAGTACAGTAGTTGATATTCTTGACACACAATGGAGAAAAAGCTCTAAGACAGAGGAGAACTGTACAGCCCTTCTGCTTAATGCAGTTCTGCAATAGAGTTTAACTTCTTTTAGACTTGCTTCTCACAGCTCTTATCCCCAGGTGTTCGTATGAAAGCTGAGATTCTTACAAACAAAATATTCTAGGCTTCAGGGTGAATTTTGAAGACCCTGCTTAGGTGAGACACATACAAAATCTGTTAGTTTATTGCATTTTGGGTGAATGTTGCCTCCGCAGTGTTTTGAACATTCACCCCTTCAGGTTAGTACATTCATTAAAAAACATCGCATGAGTGTGATATGAACTCAAATTTGAGCACACAGATTTGAATGAATAAAAAGGCACTTATAGAGCCAGATAATAGTCACATTCATAGGCCTGTGGTTTTTCAACCTAGCTCTAAGCCAACATAATTTCACAAGTGTAACAGAATGAATAACAGTAAAATGATTACCTAATCTTTATGATGATACAATACCAAATCTGGTATTACAAATATCAGGCAGCTATACTTAATTTCTATCTCCCCCAACAAAGCTTTAATAACGATACAAATAAGACATGCATTTAATTTAGGCGATTTAAACATATAAACTTCATCCAATTTCTGAATTATAAGATGTTTTTCTTCAACCACTGATAGATGATTTATTCAAACTAATATCTGCTCTTTACCGAAGTCCAGGGAAGAACTTGTTGAACTTTCCTTTAATTGTTAATTATGTAACACCCTAATGTAATTATGCATGAACTATTTGAATTCCTCATATAAAGTAATCTTTTACGTTGTAATCTTTTGTAGTAGATCTGTAGATATTACATTCCTATGTCTGAAAATGTTTAAAGCAAGTATTGTATTGCAATGCCGATACATTCAGAATGCTCAGTTTATGACAAATACTTCATAAAAACTATCCAAACATGTTTGGGGAATCCATTAATATATATAAGACTACTGTTATATATCATAGATTGTTGGAAAATTGCCAATAGTCCTTGCATTATTAAGTGAAAGGGAGGAAAGAAGACATCAAAACTATTTTTAGAGCTATTATATTCTTATAACCTGAATATATATTCCTTTTTTTCATGTTTTAATCTTCATCTCTACAAATATTATCTGGGCAAAGTCCCAGCCTATACTCCATTTACCTACCCTTTTAGCTACCCGAAAATAACAAGCCTTGTATAGCGCTGTCAACATTATTTAGCAATCTGTATACATCACACCAAATAAATGTGAGGCTAATTGCATTACCTGTATGGACTGTCTGTCTTCCAGAATTTTGGTAAGATAATCAATTTTGCCTGCTACATTTTCCAGTAAGATTTATTTTAAACTATGGTGCTATACTCTAGGACTTTTTTTCTCAATTTTCCTCAATTACAATTATTCATTTCTTCTCATAATATCTACATCAGTTTCCCTTTCTCTCTACATCTATATATCTATATTTCTACATACATGTGTATACATAAAATCAAGATTTTGAGGACTTGTATCAATTGACTTGAATAACTAGTTACCTAATTTCATCTAGAATTGTTTCCTCTCATCTATTTACTCATTCAGTAGATATTTACTTAACCACTATTTTAATCTAGGAATTCTACTTGACACTAACTATTAATCTATAAACAACATGCAGAAGGATCTTGTCTTCAAAGAAAGGAAAAACTGACCAAGGATATAAATTATGAGAAAAATTGATGTCAGTGCTAAAACACAAAGGGTGAGGAGGAATAAACCAGGCAAAAGAACTGCCCTCCAGTGTGTGTGTGTGTGTGTGTGTGTGTGTGTGTGTGTGTGTGTGTGTGTGTGTGTGCATGTCGGGGTATGGGTAGAGAAATGGAGGAGTGTAAAGTGAAGGCAAAAGTGGGAAGAAAGAGTAGAAATGTGTTTCAGAATTAGGATACAGCTTTCACTGAACTAGAATGGTTTGATATGGCTCAGATAATACTAGAAAGTACCTACAACATTGCTTGGCAACAAAAGTGGATTTTCCATGAAATTAGTAAAAGCTGAGCTTCAGAAGCCCTCTTCTACACAAGCAGCTTCTGAGGCCCTGGGAGGGACTATGTGTATGTAAACACGCACACACACACACACACACACACACACACACACACACACACAACTTGTAAGGATAAGGTACTTCACCTAAATTGGTTAAGATCACTGCATATTTCTACATTTTTCCTTGTGTCAGGAGACAATGGAGTAGTTACCCAAATGAACATTGATTTGGAGATTCATTTGATTGAGGTAGAATAGGATACACCTTATGTGTTTACTACTTATTTTTAGTTACTCCCATGAGAATATCTTCCAGAATGCTCCTACTAAGTAGGAGGAGCAATGGATTAAAAAATATATATTGGGAAAAGTTTTAAATTTCTTACTGATAATACACGAAATAACATTGACAAAGATAATGTAAAGTTATATGTACCAACAAAAAGAGGACATTGACCACAATTTGTTTAATTATGTCCTCAATTCAAGAAGCAAGGACTTGATATCAAATAGATCATATCTGATAAAAAAAATCAATAGAGATTTTCCCATATATTCTAAAATATTTTAGTACAAAACCATTAAACTTGTAGTCTAAAATACATTTTCCTAAACTGATAGTAATAAAATCAAAACTATACAGTATTGCTAAGGGAAAATTGGAAGTAATCTTTCTCTTCTCTCTACAGAAAATGGCATTACAAAGTTATTGTCATTAAGAAGTAAAAATATCTAGTCACTTTGTATAAAAAAATTTTCTAGAGCTGAGTCAGATATCAACAAATAAAAATACTATATTTTTTTCTGGATTTTGGATATGTCTAACATTTGTCAGGTTTTAAAAATTTGTAATTCATTTTTGTTGAATTTTATTCTAATTTTGTATAAATTTTTTCTTACAGAGAGGCCACCAAATTGGAAAAAAATCCTCAAAATTTTAGATCTCCCCCTCTCTGGCAAACAGTTGTGCTCAAATACTGATAGCTTTTATCATTTTAAGACCAGGTTAATTCACCAAATCTATGAATTCTTTCCTCACTGTCTCAGCCTCAATGTCCTCTCCTTACTGAATTTCTATGGTATTTGTCTTTGATGTCACTTATTTTGGCACTTACCTCTACCAGTTTCTCATTGTAGGACTAATGTGGCCCATATACACTTTACACTTGCTAAATTATTTATTGGCAATGATAAACTCATAAACACAAATCTGGATTCTCCAAATCAAGCAAAATTCTTTTTATAACTCAAAACTTTGCTTTCCTCATCACTGCTTCCTAATTTTACATTTCTCTGCTTAAAATTCTATTTCAGATTGGATTTTACCACCATTGCTTTTAGAAGGGAGTTTAAGTATTTTAATTATTTCTAAATTCTCTTCTCATCCTTGCCCCATACTTTTGGTTATTTGATCCTTATCAATCTTTTTCAATATTGCTATAGTTGTATCTTTATCCTTTACCCTGAGTTTCAGATAGAAATCATCTTTCTAAAAGAAAACTTAAAAGAACCAACGCTATCATTTCATTTTAATATCTATACAGAACTCTGACAATTGAATTATTTAATTTAACCTTATGAAAAACCAAAAGAGAAGACTACCTTTTATTCTATTTTTGTCAACTTTTAAATATTTAAAAATAGCTATTAAGTACCTCTTTAGTATTTCTTTCTCTAATTTAAACAACTCAACTTTTTTCATCATGCTTTATATGACATAATAGTCAAACAATTTAGGTTAATTCTATCTTGAATTTCAGTAGATTTAAATCTTTTTAGGATAACAATAATGTACCTATAATTTTAGTATTTTCTCTTTCCAAAGCACAATAAAACTGATACTTATCATTTCTATGATCTTTATGCCTCACGAATAACTTTCATTTACAGAGACT
>CM053502.1:44666699-44730071 GCA_028627145.1 Eidolon dupreanum | reverse complement strand
CCCCCCCCCACCACCTTGGATTATAATAATAGTGTATCACCCTTATTGTATGTCAGGCACTCTTCTAAGTGTTTTACATTTACTTCTCACAGTGGCTCTAAGAAGTAGTTCTATTATTATCCTCATCTTATGGTTGGAAAAGCTGAGCCACAAAGAGATTAAGGAACTTGTCCAAGATCATACAGCTATTGAAACTGTGATTCAAAGCCAGGCTACTGGCTCCAGAATCTGTGATCTGAAGAACTATGCTATGTGATTTCTCAATACACAGATCCCCCAATCATGTTTCCCTATTGTAAGATGAAAAAATACCAGTGTTAGAGAGTAACTTCTTCGTTTTTAATACTTAGTAAACTAGTAACTGTCCTCTCTGTGGCCTCTTCTTGTTTTTGATTTTGTTGGATGCCCAGTTACTCTCCTTTAATTTGATTGCGCAAATATGCTAATCCATAAAAATATTCTCCAATTTTTCATGCCTGTATATTCCCCATTCCCAACCACAGAATTCTTTATGACTTGCGAGATTGCTTATCTTTTCCGGGGGCTCACTTTCTTCATCTGTACATAAGAGACGTGAAATTTAAATGTCTAAAAATATAACTCTAAAAGGCTATAGTTCCAAAGTTACATAAGAATGAGAGTGAAGATTCATATTGTTTTGTTTGGGGTACTTTTTTATTCCCACAAATCATGGTCATTGTTTTGCACACAGTAAATTCTAGTAAGTCTTACTGTCCTTCATTGTATTTTGTGATAATCTACATTCTAAAATGTGGTTTTAAAAAAAACCATTTTAAGTAAACACTTGTGTTAAAGAGTTACTCTAATATAGCCATACGGTAAATTTGAATTGTAATTTATTGAAACATAAAGTGTTCTAAAACCACCTGCTGCCACACTTAAATGATCTCAGATGATCCACAAGATCTACCGGGAGAAGGTTGTGAATGGGCTGCTGAAGAAATCACTATAAAGACATAGTAATAAAAAGAATGGTTGTGCAGTGCAATGATCTACCTTCTAAGAGACTTAAAAAGTCATATTTTCAGAGGTAAATGTTAAAAGGAAAGAAAGCAAAAGTCTATTGTCTTTCACTAATTTCCCATTCCTGGATAGTTTATGAGTGAGTTGAAATTCTATCACTCTACCCCAGCCACACATGGGGTATCCTAGGGCTATGAGCTTCCTGGTGGAGCCATAAGGATAACAGGGTCATATTTGACCTGGATTGACAGAATTTGGAAGGGAATGCCCAAGCATATTGCAAGAATTTGCAGAGCAGTAGGGATCTGGAAACAGACTCTTGGCAACTCTCCCTCCTTTATTAATCATTGTGAGTATGGCAGATGGTCCTTGGATTATTTTCCAGGAGAAGTAGGAGCAGGGGTATATAGAGAGAGGCCCTCCTCTTCTACTGTCCTCATCTAAAACATTGAGTTGTTACCTTGAGATTTAGATGGATAAATGAAAAATATCTGTTGAACAATCAATTTATTGAGTGTCACCTATGTTCCAGGTACTCAGGTACTATTGTGACAGTGGTGGTAGAGCAATGAACTAACCCCTTGTCCTAATGGAGCTTATATCCAAATTGTGGCAAGAAACAAGCGATAGATAAAATAAGTAAAATATATGTTATATTGAGGGTTAGCAAATTTGGACCTGTAAGTCAAATCTGCCCTCCCTCCTACTTTTGTAAATGAAGTTTTATTAGAACACAGTCATGCTCTTTCAGTTACCTATTATCTATGGATATTTTTGTGCTACAACACCAGCATAAAGTAGTTACAACAAAGACTTTATGACCTGCATCTGTCCTTTTACAGAAGATGTCTACAGACCCCTGAATTAGATTCTAGTAAGTAGTATGGATAAAAGTAAATCCAGAAAGGGGAAGAAGAACAGGGTGTGTTTTAAACAGAGTGGTCAGAACACAAGTTATTAAGAAGGTAATATCTGTGTAAAGCACTGAAGAGGTGAGAAAGAAACCCTTGTAGCTTTTAAGAAAAAAAAAATACTATATTGGGACAGTCACCAATTTCACAAGCTCTGAGATAGGAGGGTGCTTGGAATATTCTAAGAACAGCAGAAAGGCCAATGTTGCTGGAGTAGAGTAAATAAAGGAAGGGGAGGTAGGAGATCAAGTCATAGGGCAGAAGGTAATTATGTAAGGCTTTGTAGGCTATCACAAGTCCTTTGGTTAATATTCTGAGTGAATTGGGAAGCCTTTGGAGGGTTTTGACCAAGTGACGTCTGACTCACATTTTAACAGGATTTTCTCTGGCTGCTGAATTGAGAGCATACTGATGGGAAACAAGGCCAGAGCAGGGAGAACTTCTAGTAAATATTGTAAGGAACCAAGCATGAGAAGAGGTTGGCTTGGAAAATAAGAGTGGAGGTGGTAAAAAAATAACAATGATAATAATAGAGACCCTATTTGCAATTAAGTGTCACATTTATTTAGATTAGGGAAATAAAATGGTGTCATTTTGAAATGGAATATAATATAATTTCTTTCATGAAAGTATATGTGCATTATATAACTATTCCTCATATACATCTGCTAGGCTAGCCATAAGGTGTTTAGTAATTAGGATTTTAAAATGTTTTTGTTTGTTCATTTGTTTTCCATAAGGAGGCTGTGATTTGAATGTCCCATGTGAACACGCAGACAATCTGAAATAGGAGAAAAATATCAGCTAAGTTACTTTAGATTCTCTTTCCTTTAATTTTCTTTAATTATCACTGAAAATTTGGCAATTTAAAATAGGACTCTTCATCACTAACATAAATTAGCAAGGTTTCACTGTAATAATTTCCCATTAAAATCCATGAAGTTCATGTTTTACACCATGAGTTCAGAGATGGTTACACAAATGCATTGCTCTGCAGGTAGCCTGTTTAATGTAAAAGCCATCATGGCTTTTAAAATGTACCTGCAAGAAAAGCTGTAAACTGTAGTCTGAGCAATGGAGTCCTGAGTTTTAGAAAGAAATATTAAAAAAAATAAAGAAAGAGCATGCTCCATTGTGAGAATTGGATAAGTGTTTGAGAAGGACATCTGAATAGTAGCTCTCTAGGCTGTTGACCTTGACCTGAAGGATCAACTTGTTAGAAATGTGTTTGTGTTGCTTCAGGATGACCGTTGATGATCACCACTTCAGCAGAACACTAGGAAAAATATGTTTAGAAAAATGGAAATTAGGGTAGAATAAAGTGAAAGCCAAATTACAATACTTAGTGTTATAGAATTGAAGGTAAAAGTTAAGCCTGCCAAATTCAATGCCCTAGAGAATATTCTGAGGGAAAGGAAGTCTTGTAAGATTCTTTAGCTTTACAAGGAAAGAAAGAAGAAAGACTTTTTGCAGCAAGGCTTTAAGAAAAAAAAAAATCATCCCATTAATTAGAGTCCCTAAAAATTATAGGGCTGCATAGAATTTATAGAATATTCAAAATAAAAGGAAAATGTATATTTTGTTGAAACCACGCTAGATAGAATTAATTTATCACAGCCAAGAGATAAATAACAACACCATATATTTCTACACAGCTTAATAATTCATAAAGCATTTTTATATACATCCTCTCACAAAAACAGGAAGGTTTGTGGATCAGAATATTTTTCAGGTGAGAAAATGTGGCTCAGGAAAATTAAGTGACAAAGCGTTTTGGAACCAGGATTTCAACCTAGTTTTTTTTGTTACTGTTGTTCTACCAAGTGACATTTTCAAATGACTTTTGCCACATCAATGGATTCTATATTGTTTTCAAAAACAGCATTGAACTTTCATCATTATCCAGAAGTTGGAAAGAAAGAATCACTAACCATTACCATTTGTACTACAGTTTCCTGTTTACAAGCCATCCCTGTACTAAGCTCATTTGCTCTTTCCAATTTTCAGATGAAGAAACAAGTCTGAGATACTTGCCTAAGTGCAATACAGGAGTGAAAAAGGAAATCTAGCTTTTTTGACTCCAAAGCAGGCTGGTAGATAATAAATATGAAAATGGACAAAAGGATAAATGGGATAGATGGATGATTTTTTTAACAAAAATCTAGAATTCTGTTTCTCTCACTATCGCTATTACTTTCTATTAGAAGCCTTTCTTTACATTCTCCTGCCTAAGTCAAACACTGTTAGATGTATAACCCTTCTGCTTCCATATTGTGAAGTGCATTAGACTGTGCATTCCTTTTAAACAAAGAACTAAATCTTGCTATTCACTGTATCTGGTATACTGTAGAGAATGCCTGTTTGTTAATGGTACAACAGTTCTATCTGGAATCGTGGGCTTCCTCATAGAATAACTCCCTCTTTCATAAAGTTTTCACTGATGTCACCTCTCCAAACAGAGTTTTTCCCTTGTGATCCCTCAATACTGTATGGATAGTACTCTTGAACTTGTGTCTTTTTATAAATATATTACCTGGTAAGGCACCCAATTGGGTAGATAACTGTCTTTTCACTAGACCAAGTCCTCCCTAAAAATATGCATATTTCTTATTCATTATTTTGACCTTAGTATAGTGAATACAGACACTTCGTAAATATCTGCCTTTATCTGTCCCATCCCTACTCTCAGCCAGGAGGATTTATACAGACAACCATAGAAGTATAGAAAGGTACCAAATGCAGCATGTCAAGACACAGAAGAATTATAAAAAGACATCTTTGGGGGCAGGTATAAGGGTTGCGTGATACGGCTGGAGACTAGAATATGATGATATTTTCCTACTGGAATCATGGTTCATAATTATATCTTTAGGAATGAAACTTCCAACATGAGGCATATGGAATGTATTTTTGTAAATTCAGCAATTTTCCAGTAGAATTCATTTCACTTTATTGTCGCCCCGATTATCTTTTAAAACAGTGATTTTTTTCATGATATCATAAATATTACCTATGTCCTCTAAAATACTTTGAGTACCTTATAGAAGAGTACACCTACTTGAATATGCAAACTTAAGAGAACATTATTAATTTTAAGACTGTTATGATGCATAATTCAAAGCTATGTTTACTATGCCATGAAGATATAAAGCATAATCAAAATAGTAAGCTTATTGTCCTTAATACATTCTACGTATCAATATTAAACTTTTATAAAATTACTTTTCAACATTTTCTAAATGTCAATATATGTGTGTGTGTATATGTGTGTGTGTGTGTGTGTGTGTGTGTGTGTGTGTATGTATATCTTAAATCATATATATAAAGAACTTTTTATATTTCTTCTAGAGGTTAAGTGACTATGGCAGATTCTTCCAGAGTTGAGTTGGCTATTTCTGCTTCATAAATCTATTGTTTTTCCCCTAGGACTGAGGGAGCCCCCAGATTCATTTATTTCTTTTTAAAAGAATATATATATATATTATTAAGGGTCTTCCAAGTAACCTCACTAGTGGAGAAAAAAAATGAAGTTTCCTTAACATCCATCAGGAAAACCAGAGATTATACAAACGTTATTTGTCAGCAAATAGATATCGATTGAATAAAAGTTGTTTTGCCTTCTAATTGCCACATTTCCTTACAAGAAACTTGGCAGGTCAGGGATTTGAGTTTATTGAAAGAAAATGAAACGAGTTGCAGTTTGACCTGACAGACTGCATGTGGGGAAATATACCAATAGAGTTACATTTTTAGAAAGGGACTTTGGGCAATGAAAGTGATTTATAGAACCTCTACATGCCTAAATGTGATATTCACTGGAGAGTGGTTAACAATAAGAAGTGTGGAAGAACTTAAATTCAGGTACCAAAACTCATAGGTCAAGAAAAGGGTAAATTCGAAGGCTTATACAATTGACCTTATACTGTCGTACTATCCCACAATTGCTTGGGTCTTAGTTCCAAGGGACATTGGCTGTTACAATTCTTCTTTTGATACCTGAAATTATAATTCTCATTATCTCCTGACTGACCAGTTAATTTATGGTATTGAGATGAATCCGTTTTTATTAAATCTCTTCTAAATATCAGCTTCTGTGTTAGATATTTGGAGTATAGAAAATACACTTTTATTTATTAACTCATTTACTCAGCATACATTTATTGAGAACTTACTATATTCCAGATTCTAGGAATATAGAGATAAATATAACCAGTGTCTGAAATATGAGAGCTCATAGATAGAGAAAGCACTTATGGAGCTCACAGGGAAATCAATTTTTAGTCAGTATGATTTTAAATGTAGAAATAAAGGTATGTGAAAGCTACCTATTAATTTTGAAGGAAAGGATTAAGGAAAATTTCAAAGAAAATATAGGTCCTGAGATGGGTTTTAATGGATGAATAGGAGTTTTCCAGATTGATAAGAAATGGGACAAAGCAGAATAAGTAAAACATACAAAGAGCAAGAGATATAATATTAGATTAACTTTTCAGAGAAAGCATTCTCAGTAAAAATCAAATCCTCAACAGACCAGAACACAGAATCAACAGCATCATTTGGACACTATTTATGCCCTTTACACTGAGGTCTAAAAACCACCAATCTCATCTCAAATTTAGCAATTCATTTTGTACATTTTATGACTGCTTCATTTTTCTGAGAACCAAATACACTTATATGAGATATCCAACAATGCTAACAACTGCATAGGTACTGCTTCACAAATTTAATCCTCTCCCAAAGACAGCACAGACAATTTTTGGTATTTTTTTGTAAAAAAAGATGTTTGTTTATGGTAACAGAAGGCTTCTGTATTTCTCTGTCTCCTTTCTTCTTCTGTCTCTTGAACCTTTTTGGATCTGGCTGTTAATAGAAAGCCTGTAAATTCAGAGGCACAGAGGAATGAACCAAAGAGAATCAAGATATGTATGTCCAGTTAGCCCTCAATTTTCTCTAGTGGGAGCTTCTCATTTCTGCCTCTTTTCATCTACTCTGAATGAATTAAATCTCTAGTGTGCTATATAGCTCATGGAATTCTCAAGACAAAGAAACAGGTTGGTGGAATTCTACTCTATTATACATGACATAATTGTCTCTATGAAAATTTTGACAACACATATTTTAATGAACTCCTAAACATAGTTCAGAATTTGTATAGTTATCATTCATTTGGCAAAGTTACATTAAATTCCTATATGTCATCACTTCACATGGAATAATTAATAAAATTACAGTTGTATCTAAGAATTTATTATGCTGTAGATTTGAAAATGGAAAATTATCTTTTAATTGTAGAAAAATTATGAGTAGGATCTGTGAAACTATTTCAACATTTTAAGGATTAATAAAAATCTATACATATTCCCTATATTTTAGTTCAATAAACATTTACTTAGTTTATACTCTTGGCCAAACTCTGAGATTACATGAATAGATGCAATTCCAACTTTGCCCTAAAAGTTCCCAGTTATTGCCATTGTTTAGGATCTGAAAATATTTCTGAAGATCAGTGTAGATCTTTACTATGACTCATGATAACTGAATATTTCCTTAAATATCTAAATTCAGTACTAGGCCCCAATTGAAATCTCTGTGATCTCTAGTCATACTCTAGTTAATCTCATTCCTAGTAAATACACCAACCATCCTTTAGTAACACTAATCTTTTTTTTTTCTCCTTTTTTTCCCCCAATCAGTTGTTAAAGTCCTCTTGATTATACCTTTGGAATAACTTTCACATCGACTCTTTTCTGACTATTTCTGCATTAACTTGACATTTATTTATCTCTCATCTATACTACTGAAAACATTGTTTATTTTCCTCCAATCTTGTTTCTTCTCTAATCACATCTTGAAATTGTAAAGATATAATATTCCTGAAAATACCTGTACAAACCACTCTGTTAAAATACAACCAGTAATGGCCATTGTCCATAAAAGTCACAGACTCAAGTGCTTAAAGGGGCCAGGTAGTAACAAAATGAGTGAAGTAGGTAGAAGTAAAATAATAGGGAGTAATAGAGATGCTGGCATGCATAGACTCCAAATAAGAGACAGAAAGAACTTACTTCTGGCTGATAGTTTTCTATTGGAATACAGTTATTTTTTTTTTTCAAATACACACACACACACACACACACACACATATATACATATATATATATATATATATATATATATATGCATATATATGTATATATATAAATTATCTGTATGTGTAGTTTTTTGTACACACTTCTTGCTGGATATGGAAGGCAGTATGCTGGCTGTATGAAATCTGATCTGTATAGTGTTAGACCAGTTAATGTTGCCTGCATTGCAAAACTCTTCAAAATTGAGCCCTGGTTTCTCTTTCCAATGTCATCTCTTATTATTATTATTTAACATTGACATTTGCCTATGTTTTATGAGTACTATACCTGGTATTTACTCCCTACAATACCTTAATGAAGTATGCATTACAATACCCATTTAAAGATTAAAAGTTGTTACAGAGCAGCTGAAAAGTTTAGTAGTAGCTACATAGTTAGTAATTGTTAATTTCATAATTAAAATATAGCATCATCTGATTCCAAAGCCTGTACTCTTTACACTTTGCTCTGCTGTTTCCCAGATACAAGCATAATAAGGATACATGTCCTCCCAAGAACCCCGTGGGAAAGAAACTAATTTTATCTTCATTTTACAAATGAGGGAAATGAATCAAATGACTTGTATAGAGTCACAAAATTGTTAATAGAGCCAAAATATGAATCTACACAACTTAAATCTAGAGGTGCCTGTTTTATTAAACTTTATTCTATACTGAATAAATAGAAAATTGAATAATGAGGAAAGAACACTTTTTATTTATTTATTTATTTATTTATTTGCTTATTTATTTGCTTATTTATTTATTGTTGAAAGAAGGCTTATTTTAAAAGCCAGCTCAAATGCCATTTTTCCTATACTGATTTCCTTGTTTCCCTTCACCAGCAGTAATCTCATTCTCCACTGAACTCCCATATTACTTTAACTGTATTTTTCTCATCTACCATGTGTTAAAATGTGCATACAGATCTTACCACTTTTACTAAACAAAGTCAACATGTAGTGATCATGCACAGCCCCTTGCTCTGACTTGGAACTTCATAAAATTGTGTTGAATAAAATTAGGAATATACAAATTAGAAGGTTTTGTTCATATTCTTATAGAGAGTATACTACATCTGAATGTAGTAAAAATTATATTTAAAAAATATGCTGTTTAAATGAAAATTTATCTGTATTTTTCATCATACCTCTTGCTGACAGTGCTTAAAAATCTTGGTTCAGTATAAGCCATCAAAACCTTTTATTAAATTATTTAAAAATAGATCTAGGGTGTATTTCTAAAATATTTGTTGGAAAACCTCATTTGGTCAGGAAATAAACAGGGGCTTATATGTGGGCGGTAGTGTCAACATGTAAACCAATTCCCCTGGTAACACATTGCATAAAAACATTTTGTTCAAACCAGAGTATCCTGCTGTGTTGGGTAATTTCCTGCCAAAATATCCCTTTGCTGTCATGTAGATAGCCAAAGCTATCTGTTAGGAAAACTCCCTTCTCTACTCAAATAGCCTAACTCAGCACTTTCAAAAGCCCACAGGAAACACACTCATCTTGAAACGCAGGAATGGTTAAGATAAATACAGATAGGCTGATGTCATATAGTCCAAGAGACTACCCTCTCCTAAACTGCGAATCAAAAGTGACTTTAAACTATATCCTTAGCACTCGGAAATCTCATCCTGGAGTCCTTCAGGAATGAGCTTATTTTTAAGTATAGTTTACTGAGGAAATTTACTAATACCAGTGTTGAGATCTTTATAGGTAACTGTGGCACCCCAAGATAGTAACTAGATTACATTCTCTAGATATCCTATAGTTTAATTAGAGCATCTGAATGAATGCATGACACGATGCCAAATTTTTTCCCACTTCATTGCTCTCTTTGCCATATTAACATGAAAAAAGCATTATGAAATCAGAAGCATAAGTATTTAGAAATGACTTCACATTACTCTGCTTCCAAATAAGTTATGTTAAAAATAACTTATAGGCACTAATATATACAGATTCCTTTAGCAGAAATTCTGATTTGTATGGCAGCGGATGTTTGTAATAGGGCTGTGTAGGAGTTTTATTTTGCACTACAATTAAGAAATTCTCAGTAACAGTCCAAATAGTTAATCTCAAGATACCAGAGGAGACATAATAAGCCTTAATCCCCAGTGTAGTAAGATGTTTTTAACATTGGCGTTATCGATTTGGAATCTGCAGTAGACTTAGGTCAAACAGTTTATACTGAGGAATGAGAGGTTTTGCTTCACCAGTACTGGTGAAAAGAAATAGTAAAATGGAAAGATGAATAACATAGAATTCTTTTTTGAGAGTAGAGTATAGTCTAATGAGAAAATGTTGGATGAGATATTTGAATGTATGTACTGTTAGAGAGTATTATGTATAGAATTGCCAAATTCCTCTTCGCTGTGGGGTGCAAGAGAGAAAAGTTAGGAAGTGGCCAATAACTTAACTTGACTCTTTGGTCACCTTTCTTGTCTCAGAAAATGTACTCCAGAAAACATGTCAGCAATCTTTTATTTCCATAACCCAACTATGTTATGTGTGTGCTTCATGTGTACTGAAGACCAATGGAAATAATCATATATAAGTAGTTAAGCCCTCTTGTTACATTAGATAGGTGTGACTAATAGTACTTCTTTGTACTTGATGTTAAGAAAAGCAATCAGATTTACACACTTCACTATGAGAAGAATTTTGTTTAGCTGAGATGGGAAGCTTGCCCTTTATTCACCTAAATTCTAAGGATAACCTTAGAGCAGAGAAGATGGGAACATTTCTGACTCCCAGATCCATAGCAGAGAGAATAAGAGCACAGGCCTAGGATCAAACTACATGGTTTGAATCTGGCTCTGTAGTCCTTTTGCTGTGTGAACTGGATCAGCTGAATCACTTTCAGCTTCAGCTTCCTCATTTATTTAAAAATGGGGAAAATAACATTACCTATGTATAGGATTATTATGAAAGTTGCGTTGAATGTTAAATGTTTAGAATAAGGCATAACAAAGTAAGTGATCAATAGATATTATTTATTTATTTTTATTTATTTTTTTAATTTGTTGGGGTAACATTGGTTAATAGAATTATATAATTTTCAGGTGTACATTAGAATTTGACATCTAGGTATTCTATTGTGTGATTACCACCTAGAGCCCTGTTTCCTTCAGCTACCATATATTTGACCCCCCTCTACTTTGTCTACCTCTTCCCTCCTCCCCCACTCCCTACCCTCTGATAACCACTAGTCCATTGTCCATGTTCCTGATATTATTATTTATTATCACTTTGTTTTGTTGTTATTTAACTTTAGTGGTATTGTGAAGAAAGTGGTAGGGCTCGTTTCTCTTGGGTTAGAGAACAAATTCTTCATGGAGTCCATTAGGTAGGACTTCTTTATCTTTACTCTTATTTCTTTTACCCTTCATTCTGGGTTTCTAAGTATAATATTTTCCCTTTTAATTACTTACTAAACTGATTATTATTTTTGCCTGTTTATTTGTGCACAATATGATTTTCTGTACCATGAAATCTGTTTTGTACAGACATACAAATCTGTATAATTCATTATGAGAAATGTTAGGCAATAATAAGCTACTTTCTCTGACCATACAGTTATATAGGCATTAACACAGGAAATCTGTCATAACTGCATACTCTGCAATTAAAATGATGTAAATCATTATTTATTAAGAATAATTTCTGAAAAAAATTTAGTAATTTCAGTAATTGGTTTGAAAAAAGTCATTTATATTGTTCCTAACTTTAATAAAAACCAATTGTCTTGAGAACTTTAGTTTAATTCAAGTAAAATTTTAAGTGAACTTATTAATAAACATTTCTAAGACCTCAAAAACTGAAAAATTATCTGTCTGAAAATGTTAACTCTTGTAGATAGAAATGCAGTTTCTTGGGTATATCATGGGTTTCCACCTTTGACAAGACTGCCTGTTCAAAGATATTCATCAAGACATCTAATTGGTCAAGACAGTCTCTGTCCACAGGTTGGCCAGGGCCAGTCCCTAGCTGTTAGTGTTCTGACTTTCCCCACTGCTTTTATCTCCCAACTCTCCTATTAGGCTGAACTGTTGGAAAGTTATGAGAAGCATTTTATTTCTTATCAGGACTGAAGGCATAAAATCTTGATTTGCATGCCATTCCTATAAGTCTAGATTTAACAGTAGGCAGAATAACTCAGAGTAGTTTAGAGAAGTAAAAAGAATCAAGAATAACCCCCATGTTACCATTGATTATAGGATCATATTTCCCTAAAAATACTTCTTCTCCCTTTAGCATTTTCTTCAAAACATGAAATATCACCATTAAGACAGATCATTAAGGATTTTGAAATGCCTTATCACTGCAAAGCAAGTGTGATTTTATTTTTCTTAATCATAGGTAAAACTGATTTTGACTCAGTCATACAATGGTCTCCTTTAGAGAACATTAAACTGTTGTAGGGATCAGGAGGCCCTGATTTGCACAATCTGGTGTAACTCAAACCCAAGTGTTCATGAGGAAAGGCCTACTTCATAAAACTCTTCCATTCTTCTCCTTTCCCCATTGAGGCATTATGTCTTTGTTAAGGAATGGTTACGTCCATAGTTCTCATTAGTTTGATTAATGGTATACCTCTAATAGAGGCCGCCACCTGACATTTGGGGAAAAAAAATATATGGCAGGTAATTTTTAAAAATGCGGAACCTGTCCCCTTAACCTAGTTTCATTCCCTCTGGTAAGGGTGGCAATTGGATGTGACACTCATCAGTGGGAAAGGTCTGACATCTTCTCTTGCTTTCCCTCCCCAGTTCAATTAAAAGAATGATAGCCTGGCTTTCTGGAGAAACTGAAGCAAATGTAGGGAGAGAGCTGTTAAATATCCCCAGTGCAGTAAGTGCAGGCTATCATGTCCACAAATTTTAAATTTTACATATCCTGTCAATTAGACATGTTAAGGTTTCACTAGAATATTGAATTAATGCAGTGATTCTGTTCCTAATAGATAATGCATCTCATGTGCCTTGCTTGTCTTTTCAATTAGAAAAACAATGTGGTATAAAAATAGGCCAATTTCAATTTTTTCAAATGCTGAACTAAAACTTATATTCAAAAGTCTGCTTTAGACTTGGCTTTGGGTCTCACTGATAAGACTATTTTTTTCTCTTCTGGTCTTCAGAATTATCACAATTGTTTATCTAGTCCTGATTGTTACCAACTGTTCCTTGTAATAACAGGATGTGACTTTAGTTTCATCTGGAGAGAAAGCATTTTTAACACTAGGAACAGTTAGAGGATACAAAACTGGCTTTTGACAAACCCTTGGCTTGTAGACTTGCCTCTGTCAGTATGTGACTACTAAAATCACCCTGTTGGCTTCCATTTCAGGGCTTAGGAGTTAGTACCCCCAATTTCTATTTTCTTTCGGCCTAATGGGAAATGGGTTTATTTAAATCTCCTCAAACAAATTGCAAGTTCTTGTGTTGTTTTTATTGATTTGCTTTTCCATTTAATGCTCTAATTCTATATTTTTGTCTATTTCCCTCCAAAAATTAGAGAGTCTGGATTTCTAAGCAATAGTAAAAGCTCTTCCCCGCTCTCGTGCCACACACAGGTTGGTGCTTTAGTCTGGAAACTGATGACAGCAGCTGTCCTTGGGCATGGATGTCCTCTTTAATCAAAGTGAGTTCCCTAATGGGTACTATAATGACATTCATTTGCCATTTGGATGTACCTGATGTGACACTTGAGGCAATGCCATGATTACTTTCCCTTAAAAATGTAAAATAATTTTACAAAATCAAAAAGGCAGAAATATTGCCTAAAGAAGTTCAGTTTAAAAAATAGCAATATTACCATGGATTTAGGAAAGCGCTATAATCATCTATCTCACAAATGATAATAGCGTCATTTTATATTTAACTTGCTAACAAAATTTTGTATTTGAGAATAATGAGTCTATTGGTTACAAAAAATTAATCTGTAAACTTCGTAACAGTTTCCTGAGTTAAGATATAGGATAATGAGGGCAATTTAATGATAAATTTGTTAGGCACATCTTAGAAATTAAATGCTTTACTGTCTATACTACAAGTAATATTTAGAACTAGACTAACATTTTCAAAGTTTCTTTTTACATGAAATCACTGATACCACTGCAATGAAAATGCATATGGGAAAGTGCTCTATGAAAAGGCGAAAGACATGTTTAACAGCATAGATGAAAACATCTATCCCATGTGTATTAGTATAGTACTTATTATCTGTAATGAAAAACACTTTCAAAAATTTTAGAGAGATTTCTTAAGAGTTTCTTATTTTGTTAAAATTAGAGACCTAGGGCTCTGGAAGAATCTTCAGAACATACACAGTACTTATCTGTAGCCTCCTGGAAAGAAGCGTTGAAAGATAGATGCTATTTATGATGAGTTTGTATCTTGTCCAAGCATGATGAATCTAAAAATTAAGCTCAATATATAGTGTATTTTCCCTTCAAAAGAATCACCAGGGAAGATGCTTTCATAATCTTTTTTTCCTCTGTTCCACTGTCTAACAAGCCATAACAGTCAGACTTCTAGCTCCCAAAGTGTGACAGAGCCAGATCATCAAGCAGCATAAAAAGAAAATAAAAGGACAGAATATTGTGATCAATGGCAACTTCCCATGTGATTCAGGAACTAACAAATGCCTATTACCAATCATCTAATAGTCAGTGATGGCAAGTTGCAAAGCACAGTGAGCAGAGTTTTGATTCAGACCTGAATTAAACACTGACTCCACTGTTAAGTAGCTGTGTGTGATCGCCAGAGCTACTACTCCCTGGGCCTTGGCTTTCTCATCTGAAAATGGGGAAAAATAGTAACTGCTTTGAAGGAATTTTGTGAGAATTCTTAAAAAACAATCCTAGTATATTGTAAACACACAATAATTGGTAGCTGTTATCTTTAGTTATTAGTTGACCAGAGAAAAAAGCACTGAACCAGGTGATCTGTGGGATGGGTTGCAATGTATATAAGATATTATTTTGCTCCTTAAGGAGGCTAAAAGCAAGAATCAAATCCTACAGTGTTCTAAGCGAAGAGCATTGCATATGTGATCCTCATATTAACCCTGTGGAGTAGGTATTGAGGAACCTGAGGGTTTGTGAAATTACCTAACCTTGCATCATTGTGACCACAGGATGGATACCCATTATATTGAGTCACATGGTAATGTATTGTCCTAGGGGGAAAAGGCATTTATAAACATGTCTGTAAAAGAGAGTAAATGGGAGGGATCATTGTTGCTAGACACAGGTAACTGCTTGTCTGTCTCAGTCTTTTAAATCTGGTATCTATTTAAAGAGCTAATTCTTGAATACTGGAATTATAGAAAGTGTTTATACCCTTTTTCCCATAAGGGCCCCATTTTTTTCTGAGAACAAAGTTTTAGATTTAAATTCATACTTGAAGTTTACATGCACAATTTTGAAACATTTATATTTTACGTGATCTTTGCTAAGGCTTTTTCATGTAACCTCTTTCCCTTCTATTTAAGTAGGTACCTGATAGTCATGCATGTTGTATTATCCAGCGTTCTTTAGATAATCAGAACTAAAAGGATGTATATGTAGTTGACCCTTGAACAACACAGGTTTAAACTGTGTGAGTCCACTCATATGGAAGGTTTTCTGAGTATGATTGGACCCTTGCAGTTCAAACCTGCATCGGGAATCTCCATATACAGAGGACCAACTTAAATTACATGTGGATTTCTAGCTGCATGGGTGGTCAGTGCCCCTAATATCCTCCACCTCTGCATTATTCAAGGTCAACTGTACTATTTATATAGAGATTTCTTTTAAGAAATCTCATGTGAGTATGGAGGCTGGCAAATTTCAGCCCCATGTGATTGGTCAGCAGTCTGGAGAGTCAGATAAAAGTTTATGTTGCAGTTCAAATCTGAAGGCCATCTGCTGGCAGAATTCCTCTTGCCAAGGACTGTCTTTTGTTGTGGTCAGACCATCAACTGATTGGATGGGGTTCATCCACATTGTGAAGAGCAATCTGCTTTACTCAGAGTCCACCAATTGAAATGTTAATCTCATTCCAAAAGACCCTCAGTGAAAAATGCAGAACAATGTTTGACCAAATAGCTGGGCTCTACGACCCAGCCAAGTTGACACATAAAATTAACCATCAGAGAGGTTTCATTGTGGCACAATTCTGTCTATAGCATTCCAAATGCCCTAATGTGGTCATTCAGTAACTGGAATTTTTTAGGTTATAATTATTGTGAGTATCATAACCTATTTGTAAGAGTGAGGTTTACATTTTTAAAGTAAAAATTAAATGAGGCATGTTAGATTATTTTTAAATATAACAATGGAGAAAGAATAGCTAGAGCTTTTATTTTCATACCTGAAAAGCCACAGAAACATACTAATGTCATTGAGAAAGGACTCAGTCTCTTGAATGAACTCCAATAAAAGTGTGAATGTACTCATTAGAAATTTTTTCACCATTTTTTAAATTCTGAAAATCAAAAAATATTTACTTTGGAACATATAAAAATACTGATATTTAACATAGTCTAGTGACATGATAATTCTGAACATATTTGTGATAGCAAAATTTTAAATATGTTTGCAGCAATTGATTGCTATTTTACTCACTGTGCATAATCCTGCAGAAGCTGATGCATGATGTTTCCTGATTCGCTTATATCAGGTATGAAAGAGAAGCTCAAATGACCCCACTTCTATAGTCCTCTCATAAAGCAAGCTTTTCCAGGAATTATATTTACAGAAAAGGAGAAATCTGCTCTGGAGATAATGCATATAATCACATTTGCTAAAAATAGAAAAGCCTTATTACATTCTTATTTGGTATCTGTTTTACATCGTCACCTGCAGCTATGTTCTGTTGCCATTATTTTAATACTAGTAAGAAGAAATCGCCCCTAAGAACCTCAAAATAGAGGACTCATTTTGTAAAGCTGTAATTATGTAACTAGAGTTTCAGCATCTTCTTCAAAGAATAACAATGTGAAGACTCTAGACTATTGAAAAAGAAGCACTTTGAAGACTCTTTGTGAATATGTTTTCTCCAAAAACATACTTGAATCTTTGCATAAATAAGGGTGAAGGTTTTTTTTTTTTTTATTTTTATGGAGAAGAGTTTAAATGTCCTCATTAAAATAAAATCCTCTGTAATATTTGCAAATTATATGTCCAGTTCTCTTAATGAAGGAGCAGCCTATTTTACCACAATCAAAATTGTATCTCTTTATTTAAGTTATATTTTTTGTCTATCTTGATTCTGTTTTCCATGATTTTAATTTTTATTGTTTCTTTAGAAAAGTTTGGTTTCTTTGAAGAGCTCATGGAAAATTTTAACAAATACGATGTCTTTTCATCTTTTTCAATCTTCTTTTCCAAAAATTCTTTGTGGGACCCTGAATTCTTTCTGCTGAGTAGTTGTCTGATGATCATAAAGGTCCTGTTATAGTCCAAGTTATCCTTAACATTTCAACTTTTCCAGTGTCATCAGCCAGCCATTGGAATTTTTTAGGTGATGATTAGTGAAGATTTCATATTCATTTCTTTTTAAAAAATATCTTGCATTTTGTCAAAGCCCATTACAGAATATCAAATCAACTTCATATTAACTATTAGAAATATCTTTTTATTGAAACCAATTTTTAATTTTACTTCAACTTTTATTGGATCTATTTTTTAATCAAATACTGGCCTTTGCAATTCAAGATTAAATCTTATTTGATTAATTTCAGGCCATTTTTTCTACACTTTTTGTACTATTATATGATAGCTCATTGCTTAATATCCTCTTCCAACTGAGAATTTAATTAATGTCATTAACAACCAACTACAGATCATTTATGAAGATGTTTAATAGACTAGAGTTAAGACTACTCTGAATGAAACAAAATTCTTCACACTCACTGTCAAAGACTCACAATATGCCTTTATTTTTCCCATTTCACCCATTAGTAAGCTAGATATAGCCTTCCATTATGACCTTAATATTTCTCAACAGTATTCTTGAGTATCCTAACATATCAGTGATTTTACCTTCATCAAAACTAGTAGTTCTTTACTTGGCATGAATAATGATTTTCCCTTAATGATTTCGTATGTACCTAAATGCATTTTTCTGTAGAAAGGATTCCATTCATAGTATGATAACTAATTTCCAAAAGAGTATGTAGTTCCCAAAGTACATAAAATGTTGTACTTATATGGTTATATTTTAAAAATAACTTATAATGCACTTTTCCAATGTGGCAAATGGAACATTGCTATTTCCTCCTTGGTGCCTAACCTCTGGCTTATTTGGTCATCTATATTTATTTTCTTGTAAAATAACCATTTTTTCTCAAACATCATATGATTTTTCTCGATAACTTTTACAAAGTGTGCATATTGCATATATCTGCATATATGCATATTGCATATATCTGTTTTGGATGAAAAAAGAAAAACTAGACCATAGACTAGAAAAAAATAAGATAATTTCTTTCATAAAAGTACTTCATGTAATGTGAACAAGTGGGATGTTATCCAAGGATTATAAACATGTAGAAAAATAAACCCTGTCAGTCTTATTTGATGGTCTTTTCTGACATTAATATATTTAGAACATCAAGAAAAATTCAAACTCATTTTACTTTTAAAATGTGCTTCTTATTGATTTATCTTGAAAAAGAATAAGAGAACTAGATTATATATTTTTGATATTTTTCTAATTAGATAAGTACCTAATTGTGAGTGATTAACAATAACTCCATATCAATTTCATGAACCTTGCTGTACTGCTTTAACGAGATGTTAATTAAGGCTGTGCCAATGGAGGGGTGATTACAGCTGTATATTCAGGAATATTAAAAGAACACTTCAGTTAGAAAACATAAGGTTATGAACTTTTTATTTACTATAGGGCAAGTAGTGTGTTCTGTTTAATAGGGGATTCATTATTAAAAGAGATACAGAGACTGAGGCAAGTGTTAACAAGAGGACAAACAAACATGAGTGGATGTTCTGGGAAAGATAAAGAATGAATGCATTCCAAGTGAAAAAAAAGGATGAAAATAAATATAATGTTCATGTTCAAGTATTTTTTACATATAAGAACATAAGGTCTGGAATAAAAGAAACCTGTATTAGAATCCAGGTCCTACTCTTATTAGGTGGCCAACTTTCAATCTCTCCTCTGTGTAAATTTGGAATAATATCTACTTTGCTAGACTATTGTGAAGAATAAGGATGATATAAATAACATGCCTAGAATAGTGAGTGTCAGATATATATCTATAGAAGTCTTTCTATAAATGACTGTTGGTATTGTTTCTATTATTTTTATCAGATATACCCCATAAGCAATTCCAAAGGCCTGTCACTGAGGCCCTTTTGAATTGGTAATCATAGAGTTACTTGTGGGTAGGTTAGTATTGGTGGAAGATGAGAAACTAGAGGAAGAGTCTGTTTGACCGTAGAAAACACTAGATCAATCAGCTCTTTATTTAACATACAAATACACAGATGAATTTAGCATGATTCAAATTTTACCACATGAATATAATGAGGTACAATTTTTGGTCCTGTATTTTTCACTCTCTGCCCCTCTTCCTTCTTTTCTTTCTTTCTTTCTTAAAATTGTTGCTATATACAGCTATATACCTCTGCAGGAACTTTATCAGTTCTGATTTGGCCATATTCCTTTTCTCAGAAGTATGGTGGAGGGTAATAATGTATGACAGATGGAATAGGCATTTGTTAGATTTTATTTCTTGTTCTTTGTTTAAAAATAGCAAGGGATACTATATATTAAAATATTGATATTAATGTAAATTAAAATGTTGGCAAAATATAGGTGTAACATTGTTTAGATTAGAGTAAACTTTTCAAATAGGGATTTTCTTTCTTTTCTTTTTTAATTGTATCTCTGTAGTCCCAGTTTTTTCTTAGATAGTCTTGATATACACTGGAAGAAATGATGCTTCATCAGCTTGCATTGTTTTCCTAAACTCTGCTTGTGCTAAAAGTATTGACTTAAAATTATTTTGCTTAATGTCATATTTTACTCCTCTTGAAGAAGATTAATTTCTCAAAGTTTCTTATGTTATTAATGCGGATATATGTAACTACTATATAGTTGCATAGAGTTAATCCTTATCTATGGCCTCATAGAGTACAGTTTTCAAGAAAATTAAAGTAGAAAAAAAGAGCTTTGTGAACAACAAAATAAGAAAAATAACTTATAGTTTAAATGATGAAAAATAAACTCTAATTACATTCCTAGAATTTCCTTCAAAATAGCACATGTAGATTTAACATTGATGGATTTTTATCTATTTGGTTTGAGCTCAAACATCAGTAACAGGTGGTACATAATCAGAGATTAGGAGGTGGGGGCAATGTGAGAAAATGAATGGGCCTCGTCAGCCACCCAGCACTAGTTTTGCCTTGCTATCTGCTAATTATCCGACAAGCCAAACTTTTGATTTTATACCCTGCTAGAATATATTAATTAATTAAATGTAATACACAGACACACATATACACACACATCAAGATCACTATATACCACACACAAATTTTATATATATATACATACATATATGTGTATGTGTATATATATGTATATATATACATATATATATTTTTAAATTTCTCAGTAACTCAATAACTCTATTTTAGAGATAAGAAAACTAAAATACAAAGAGATTAACTAGTACAAGATCACATAGGTACAAATTGGCAGTCATGATTCGAAATAAAGTAGTCTAATTCTAAGACTATTGCCTAACCATTATGCCATTAATGCCTCTCTTGACTTTAACAGAGAATTAAAAGATTCCGAAACTGGAGTATTAAAGAAAATTAAAAGATCCATCTCTTGTGGCTATAGGTTGTCCTGTAATTACTTCTTGAAGTAGTTAAGTTGGGAGACTATTGGATAATCATCCTCTTGTTAGAAACATGGAATAGCACACAAAAAAAGGAATAAGGTGAGAGTGAAAGTAAAAAGCTAACAAGGAAGCATAGATTGTAAGTTAAAAATAATAATAAATGCTATTTTTTTTAATACATACATGCAGGTACTCTGGTAATAATTTTTTATGCTATGGTTGATTGCAAAAATGATCACAGTTATCAACTGTCTAATCTGTCCATCTTTGACCTTTGCAATGTGCCTTTGCAGCTCTTCCCATTAAAAGATAGAATCTATTTTCCCATTCCTTGAATCTTGGCTGCCCTAGTGACTTGTTTGGACCAATAAAATGTGGCAGAAGCAACATTATGCTAGTTCTGAGTTTTGGTTTCAGAAAGACTGAGGGAATTTATTTGTCCTCTCTCTTGAACATCTGCCATATCCTAAGAAAATGTTGATGGAAATACATGGCCCAGTTACCCTCATTGCCCTAGCTGGCAGCTAACCAGCTACCAGGCAAGACCATAAAAAAGCCTCATTGAAACCAGCCAAGCCTGTCCAAAATCAGCAGAACTGCCCAGATGTTCTGTAAACTTATGAATAAAAATAAATAAGTCACAAAGTTTTGTACATTTTTATGGAGCAGTAGATAAGTGATACATATGTGTTATCTCCTAAAATCTTAAAAACAACAATGTTTTGTGGGTATCATTAACATTTTGGAGATAACCAAGCTCTGTTATAGTAGCGGTGAGATCCAGTATTTAACCTCGAGTTGATTGTCTTATGCCTAGGTCTTGTCCTACTCAGAAGGAAACAAGTTAAATAATTGACAGTTTTAATGAAATCTAGATACAAATTTTTCCTTATTCCCAATCCAAAATTTTAAACCATTAATCAAGGCAAGTTTTATGAAGCAAATTCCAAAATCCATAGAGTTGACTTCATATTTCAACACAAGCCAGATTATTTGGTTAACATTATTAAAAGATAGGCCAAAATCCAAGACTCATTTATTTATTCAACAAATATTTATTAAATGCCTGCCATATGCTAGGCCCCAAGCTTGGCATTATAATGCCATTAATTTAAAAAGAACCTATGATTTCAGAAAGAACTCTAAGCTGAATAATTTAGGTGAAACAGGGAGAGTTATTCATAAGGATGCAAACTCATTGGAAATACCCTAGTCTTTTACTATAGCAAGAATGCTATGGAGCTAAAGGGGAACACACATAAAGTTGTAAGACAATTCATCAAAATAATTAAGTATATTAAGAATGGACTTGGAATCAAATTTCTTCAACCCACTCTGTAGAGTAAACAGTATAAATTTGGCACAACTGGTTTATTACATCAGATCTACTATAGCCATAAATCCAAATTAAATACTGAATGATTGACCCAGCTTTATATATTGCCAGAGACAGAATACAGAATCACACCAAGTACCAGCATACTACAGTCATCAACTCAAAATGAGTTGCCATTTCTTTTGTATGCAGTTTTGTTTTCTTCTCCATTTCCACCAGCTCATAAAAACACTGGTTTCTACCAGAAATATTCTCTCTGTAACAAATTCTAGGCTTGGCCAGCCATTGTAAAATAAGTTTTCTTATCTCTCGTACTGTGTAATTTTATCTTTCTAACTCCTTAGAAGGAACAGCTGATAGGAGTTAATGGTATTTGCTGTTAGAAGACAATAGGATCTGACTCAGTATTTTATAAGATCTTTTTTATTTTCTTATTACAAAAGAAAAGTCTCAACACCTTGTCACTGCTAAGTGCAAGGAGTATTTTTCTCAGGTTAAAAAATATTTCTACTCTGTTCAACTTATATTTATATATTGTGAATGAGTACATAATAAAAAGAATTGTGTTTTCTGATGATCTCAAAAATAAATAGCCTATGTCAAGGAAAACATAATTTCTCCTTATTAGTTGAAATAATGAAAATATATTCCTATGTATCACATCTCTGGATCTGTTTTTCGTGATGCTTTTATCTCCATGTATCAGCGTGACTGCAGAGCCCAAGGAATAATTGATTATTTCTACTTTTAGTTCACAAATATCTAGATACTCAGCTATTTAATAACACTATATGTTTTTAACGTGTTGTTTGTAGTCAAGGTGACTCAGTCAAAGCCAGCCATTGAAGTAGAATGGAGGAAGAAACAAATTATGTTATGATAGCCTGCCCTGACAGAAATTCTCCATGTAGTCATTGCAATGCACTTAGCACCTGAGTTTTAGAAGAGGCCATCCCATTTTGCTTAATGGGGTGGTGGCTTTATGATTTATTAAAGCTGTTCTTTCTCCACTCTGCTTGCATGGTGTGCAGTGTTAAAGAGTTAGACCCACTCCCTGCCGGCTTGTGGTTAACACCCTTATCCTCGGTCCAGTTCAACAAATCTTCATTCAAGGCCTACCAAGTATTGTTATTTGATGTTTTATTATAGTTTATAGGTGACCTGGATGAAACTTCACAAAGAGAATGTGATGTCTATTTGCAGTTTTAAATTGTATAGACATCAGAACTGACTCTCACTCTGTGGGCCTTTAATTTGGTTTGACACATGAGGTCACATCAGCTAGTGCCTTAGAGGACTTTTTTTTTTTTGGTAAAGTTTATCATTTATCCATATACTCCAAAGCAAGAAAATCTAGAGACAACTTTCCTTTCAGTTTTGTATCTCTAATAAAGAGTTTTCAGACATATGGCACAAGCGGCATGTCACTTTGATCATCCGGTTGTCAGTTTGTAGGGCTATGTTGATTCTGTCACTGGTATCACCCTCTTCCAGATGATCTTTTACTCTTTCCTCTCATTCGAACCTAGTATTCAGTCTGTCACGGCATCTGATCATTTCTTCCTTTGAACTGTCTTTCAGCTTCTGCACTCCTCTCCTTTCCCATTACCACCATAGTAACCTGGACTTGTGATTATTGCAAGGATGCACAGTTGATATTTTTCACTCTAGTCTCTGCCATCTGTAATTCATCATGTGTATTTATATCAATCCAGTGTTCTGAAAACCTTAACTTTCCGTCATTCCCTGTTCAATAACCTAGAGTGGTTCCCTCTTAGCATTTTATAAACACATTCTAACTGACACATCTTACTCCCTTCAAACCAGGGCTCCCACTTGTCCTACCATACCTCATAAGCACCACACAATTAGACATGCTTATTCCTGACTCTTTGCTTTTTGTGTTTTTCTTCTAATCACAAAATTCCTTAGTATCCCCTTTCTTATGGAAATCGTACTGATGTCTTAGTGTCCAACACAAGTTAATTTCTCCCAATGTCTTCTCTAACAGTTTCAGCCTATACTCACATCCTCTATGCTTCCATAGCACCCATCAATACCCTGGAGCAGCACCTATCACAATGTGCTATAATTGCCTACTCCCATGATTGTGTCTCACACTCAATAATGAGCCCTCTGATGATAGAAAGCAGTCCTTTTGTTTAACCCTGTAACCCCATGTGCCTAGAAGCATTTGACTCATAGTAGGTGCTCATAGAAAACTTGTCAGAGCATTTAATAAATCCCTCTCTTCTCTAAATGCTTAACTCTAAACCAGAAGAAAAGTTTAGCAATCTTCCAGGTATCTAAAGATGAAGAATGTAATGACTAACACACATATCCCAGGATGAAGATGTTTTCATGATCTCAAACAATCTTTTATTTCTTTCTAAAAGTTCCTTAGGGACAGAAACCATATATTATTAGTCCTTTGACCCTTTGGTAATGTCTAGCACAGTGCCGGTAACTGAGAACCGGATGATTTGAATGTTTAAGCATCTAGAGGACAGGATTCTCTATCACACTAACAAACTAGCTGAGCTAAAACATTGTCCTAAATTACAGAATACTGATTTTCTGTTTACATCTTTATGTATGGACCTATCAAATCAAAAAAGGCTATGGTATGTCTTTTTTTCATTAGTCTATGTAATGAGCTCAGGCTTAAGATTACTTTGAGAAATACGGAGTCAGTCTTTGGAAATGCTTCCTAATGTTAAATTTAACCTGTTCAAGATTAAGATATCTCTAAAACTCCTTAGATCCAGAGGATGCTACTGGTACACAATTTTCCCCTGAAGCTATGGTGTGATCTTAAAGGCAGAAAATTTGGCTTATATAATTATGTTTTCCATAACACATGGTGTTCTGCACACAGTGAATACTAAGGGAATACTTGGTGAGTGAATGGCTAGATTATAACAACTAAGAGCTAAACTTTGTAGTGCCTCAGAGAGGGAGTAGCAATATGGGATAAAGTAGAGAACTAATCTAATAGAATGGTATTTCAAACTTCCCATATAAGAGAGAAGGAGAGAGAGGAGGCAAGCTCTTTTCTGCTTCTTCATATAAAAGTATTAATTCCATTTGTGAGGACTTAATTTTATCTTCCAAAGGCCCTACCTCTTAATATCATCACATCGAGAGTTAGAACTTTAACATAAGACTTTTGGGAGAACATTTGGGCCATAACACTTTGGTTGTTACTCTTTGGTGAAGATGAACACATAATTTTAAGTCAGATTACAGTGATCATGAGACTAAAAGGGTGTTTGGAACCTTAGAATCCAGAGTTGAGGTATTGCAGAGCTGTTAGCAGAAGCTCTGATTATATATCAGAACTCCCTGCCAGAAATAATTGGAGTATGGTATCTCTGAAAAAGACAAGCTGTCTGCCTCATCAAGTTGATAGGAGCTTATTGCATTGAGATTTGGAGTATTGCTGGAAATGTAACAGAGTCTTACTTATTGGTTGGTGATGCCAGAGATATGCTGGATTCAATATCTGTTCAACCACAGAAGAAATAATGATTTTAGTTTAATTTTTTCTTAGAAAAGAAACTAAAAGAAACTTATGATACAACAACAACAACAAAACCTTTGGGAATTTAATTCTGATTGATTTCAGTTTGATTTTATATAATAGCCAAATCCAGACAAACTTCTGTATCTTCCGAACTCCAGAATCTTTTTTTTTTAAATTTTTCAATCAAGAAGTACATTGAAGGCTTGTTTCCAACTTAATTTGAATTCTGACTTCAGATTATAGCAATATACTGTGAGATGAGAGAGGAGGGCTAAACTATACTTATGTTATTTAATTTCCAAATATGATTGTGTTCTCATCCTTTCTCTCTGCAAACGGAACCTGCCCTGAAACACACACGTAGCCCCTTGACTCTGAGGCTTCAGCTTCCTCATATAAGTCAGCCGTCAGTAGTATTTATTGTGCATTGATTGGGAGGCAAACATGAGCCAATTTTTTTTTCCTTGAAGGAGCACAGCTCACACTGCAGGCAATAAATAATGACACAGAATCAGAACAAACAGTAGCTCCTATGGAGTGCTGGACAGCAGGTGGACTTTGCTAGAAAGTTAGAAACTCAAGAATTTGGTCTCTGATGGCAGTAGGCCTAGATTACTGGGGAAAACGAAGCAATGTGGACTTGTATCCCACAGACATGACCGACATACTCATTAGAAGGGTAAAAAGACAGAGTGGAATTGTGGGAAGCTGTGTGGATTGTATAGGTGAGTATTTGAAAAAAAAAAAAAAAAGAAAAGAAAATGGAAAAAAAAAGGAAAGAAAAGGAAACTCATCTTTTGTAGTGAGAGAAAAAGAAAAGGTCAAAAGCCTATGTAATAGCAACAGGGTGTGTTTCTGAATTGTTCCCTTGGGGATCTAAAATACAACTGCTCTTTTCTCTTTATGATTTCCTTTTTCTTTGTTTTCTATACCTATCCCTGCTTTCCATATGAAAGGGTGAAAAATAGAACTAATTCATGGCTAAAGAATTTTTAAAAATATATTTATTGAGTACAAACAATAAGCAGAGAAGTGAATTAAACACACTGGTCTCACACACACACACAATCTTGCTTTGATATTTAGTCTCACATACACACACAGGCGTGCACACACAATCTTACTCTGAAATATAGTCTAGTTGGAGAGTAAGAGAGGTAAAGATTTATAATACAGAGTAGTAGCAACAATTATTTATTCCATTCCAATTACCCCAAAATATTTAGTCCATATCTTTATTATAGTGCTTATTACATGGTATTATAATGGCATAATTCTGTAATTTGAATATTCCTCCTTCTTTAAAAGCAATCACTGCCCTTTATCTGATTCCGAGACTATAGGTGTGATAGATAGAATTTATTGAATTCTTATAGAAATTGTCCAAAATGGAGTATATATATGCTGAACTTTTGATGTGACCTTTTTGGTTTCACATATTTTGTTATTTTTTTTACTTATTTATAGATGATATGGAATTTGTATTATCTGAGTCAACTTAGATACAGAGAAAAATCTTGAGGATATTATGCTGGTGTGTGTTTATTTTTAATGCATATTTATCTCTTGGTATAGTAGCATAACAATTCTGATTTAAGAAGGGATCATAGTTTTAGAAAAACAAGAATGCTGTGTTGCTCATTTTATCTTTAGATAGTCAACTCCGAGGGAAAAAATGTTTAAGAGAAGAGTTCTGTGTTGCCATTTGTTTGTTTTTAATTTCTGTGTTTTCTGGATGATATATTGAGAATAATAATGAAAAATATTTAAATATGAGACTTCAGTAAGTACCGGTACTAATCATTTCTCTCTCTCTCTCTCTCTCTCCCCCTTCCTTCCTCCCTTCCTGCCTCTCTCTCCCTCTCTCTTCCTCTCCCTTCCTCCCACCCTTCCTTCCTCCCTCCCTCTTTCTTTCTCTCTGTTGGCATTTACCATGAAAACACTGAGTCACAAACTGTAGGAAAAAATCGATGGCATAAAAACTGAAGGATGATTATCTACAGAGTCTTTCAGCCTTTCCATTGATTGAACAGGGTTATATGACAAAATAACTGTTGGTAAGAGATGTAGACCCTTCAATTTACTTGGAAAATGGAAAGCTAGGCATTTTTGTGAGAATTTTCAGCAGCCTATCAAACTTTACCCATCAAAGGTAAAGTTGGAATTGTTTCTCTTAGTAGTAAAAAGCTCTGTGTATTTCTCACAGAAAAACATTTCCTTTTACTCTTTGCTACATTTTTTGAATAAATAAAATAAAAAACAAAAATAAAGCCTTCCTTATTTTTTTAATATAATTACTGGATATTTACTGAGCAGTCTTACCAAGCTGGATTTCACCGTTAGTCTCATATTTTTGGAACCCACTGTCAAAGGAGGCAAACGAGTAGTAAAAACTGCTCTGAGAAAAAAGTGTCAGCTTAAAAGCAGTAACATGCTAAAGAACCTATAAATAAAAATTAGTTGTTTTCACTTTTCTTCACTAAAGGAATGTTGAGTGTCATCATTAACAAAATGTTACCTATAGGCAAATCTCCATTTAGTTTAATGAACGTTCTTTTTACCTTTGTTATTGTCCCTACTTCTCACTAATTCATTAAAAATTATTTCATAAAGAGTTATTTTATTTTTATGTTGTAGAAATATAGCTCTGTAGGTAACCCCACCCTCATCAATAAGCAGGAAATTTTTATAACTCTAAGATATTTGGGGGGCAGGGGGAGGCAGTGTACTATTAATAAAAATAAGTAACAGACATCTCCCTTATGAAGTTAAAGCCAAGACGTTACATATTCCTTTTCATAGAGAAAAGTGCAAAAAAAAAAAATTCTTTCTTACTACCATAGGCTCACATATAATCTTAAGGAAATGAAAATGTATTTATACCTCCTTTTGGAAAATGTATGTCATTTTGATTAGAAATTATTCAGATAAGGAATGGAAGGCCCCATTTAAATAGGAAGTGTCAACCTTAAAAATTACACAGCAAAAGGTTATTTGAGCAGCAAGTGAGTTTATTTGATAATAGCAGAAATATTGCAATTTGGGGCTTGCAAACTATGTCAAACCATAGGCAAGTCCAAAGAGACAAAAGGGAACTCAGCTTTTATTGGGATCCAGGAGGAAATTAAGAAGGATTGTATTGAACAGGGGCCTAATGATGGGGAACAAAAGTTTGGGATTTTGGTGGTTTCTTACTAAGCAGTGAGCAGAAGATGGCAGCTGTTGCTGAGGCAAGCAGGGAAAGAATCTTCCTTCCTCTGGCTGGTTATGTAACTTGGAACAAGTGATAATTCATCAGAGCTCTCCCTTCGTGGCTTCCTGACTCCATTTTGTTGAGATTTTCTTCATCTATTTTTCACAGAAGCTACAGCTGATTTACAAACCAAAACAAAACAAAGCAAACAAACAAAAAGCCAGAAGCAGAATCTCAAATGTATAAAACAGATGTTTTCATTAAAAAAGAGAGAATAGATTTAGTGAATGAAGTGATTTGTAGGTAGAATCATGGTTGTTGTGGTAGGAAAGGAAAACTGTTTGCTGATAATTAAAAATATCATCATAGGAGTGTTAATGGAATGGATATATACAGATACATAGATTAAAAAAAGAGAGAGAGAGAGCATGCTTGATTATATATTTTCATTTAATGTATAAAAGGAAGGGAAAGAGAGCTGAGAATCCAGAAACAAGAGCCAAATAATTTTAGACTGGCACATCAGATGGAAACAGGGAGATGCAGGAGGAAAACAGAAGTCATCCGCAAGACCTTGTACTGGTGATGTAAAGAGCTTGACAGAAGCACACCTACCACTCATTACATATAAAGCTTAGAAAAATAGAGAATGCCAAAATCTGGGACATTTTAATCTATAAAAATGCTATAGTTGAAAGAAAGGTGAAGTAAAAAAAAAGTTTTCTGAAATATTATCTGATGTTTATGGTTAGGTTAAACAGGAATAGTAAAAGGGATATATATCAAGCGACTGATATTAGGTACTCTGATTTGTTTAGCTTTTCCAAAATATTTTCACATTTTTTTCTCCTTTCTTCTAATGTATATTGGGTGTTTATTATGAGTTTGCCAAAATGGTAACCAGTTTACATATGTCATCACATTTGATCCTTTTCACACCCTTACGAGGTAAGTATTATAATTACCCTCAATTCGTAGATGAAGAACCTGAGATTTAGAGAGATTATGTAACTTGCCCCAAATTATATAGACAGTAAGTGGAAACTAGGATTTGATATCTAGTCTTCTTTATTTTATTTTAAAGTTTATGCTCTTAATTTTTGCTTTATATTCCCTTTTTATGATCTAATAAACAGATTAGTGATATAAAAAAAAAAACCTGTCAGATACCTGAAACATAATCCAGTGGTTCATTTTTCAAATTGGTATTATATTTCTAAGGTTTATGCCAGATCTTCTGAATTAAAATGTATACAAGTGGGATTACAGCATGCGTTGTTTTTAGAAGCTACATAAGTGAGTTATAAAAGGAAAATAAGGAAAGAATCTTTAAATTAAATTGTTTTCTGAAGGGGATTTAAACCATGTCTAAGTTCTATATCATTTACATATGAGAAGAAGCTCAGCCTCACTAGTCATCTAGGAAATGCAAATTAAAATAATAATGAAATACTATTTCATACTCACTAGAATGACTAAGATAAAAACACTGATAAGACCAAGTGTTGACAAAGATTTGGAGCAACTAGAACTTCCACTGGGAGTATAAAATGGTACCACCATTTTGAAGAACTATTTGGCAGTTTCTTATAAAGTTAAAAACTCATCTACTCCGTGTTTCAGAAATCGCATACCTAGACATGTACCCAAGAGAAATGAAAACATATGTCCACAAAAGATTTGTATATAAATATTCATAACAACCTAGTTTATATAAGTCAAAAGGTAAAAATAACCAAAATATCTCTAAACAGGAGAGTAGATAGAGTGCTGTATATTTACGAATTGGAATACTACTGAAGAATAATAAAAAAGACATTAATGCTAAATGCAGCATGGCTAAATCTATAGTCATTGTAGTGAGCAAAAGAAACTAGATAATTTTATTTATATGAAGTACAAGAACAGAACAACTAATCTCTGGTAACAGAAATTAGTAAGTTATTACTTCTTCTGTATGTGAAGGGGGCCAGGGCTATCTCCTGGAAAAGGGGATTGGAAAGGGGCATGATAAAATTTTCTGGGGTCATGGAAATATTTTATATCTTGTTTTAGATGATTGTTGTACAAAAGTGTACAGATACCAAAATTCATTGTTTGGAATACTTAAGATTTATACATGTAAATTATACTTCAATTTTAAAAATTATGTAGTTTCCATTATTACTCTCTTCCATTTACAAATGAGACGACTGAGGCTCAGGGAGGATAAGATAAAAGTATATGAATCTTGGGTTGTAGAACTCACATCAGAATTCAAGTCTCCTTAATTCAAATCTCATACATTTTTCTTTCTTCACTAGCTCTTATATAATAATGAGGCTCTTTCTCACAATGTATATAACTATAACGAATACACCAAACAGACTGCAACTTTTTTTTTCAATAATATAAAAGTTAAGGTGAGAAAATGGCAAAGGCCAAAACATCAAAATTAACTAGTTTCAGTGCTTTTCTGGACAGATACCCACCACCGACTCTGAAACTCTCTTTGTACAGATGACACTGGCCCTGATATACCAGAGTAGTCATAATCTATATCTCTGAAACAGCCAGGGAAGATAGCATGGCCCCTTTCTCGGGATTACATTATATGTTAAAGGAGTCCCTCCTATGCTAGTAAATGTAATGAATAGAGTGCTTTCCATTTCATCAAACTGATTCTGTAGACATTCACAAAAGATCAGCTTCTGTGCACTTCAGTCAGATGCACAGTTATGAAAGTGCCATAAAACCTGTATAATCACCACCTGCATGTAAAAAATGCCAGCAATAACTTTCCAAAATATTTCCAGTGAAAATATGACTTTGACCCAGATGGCAAAATAGGCTGCATTGGCCATAAATCTGCAGGCAGTAAATGGGCAGGTGGTAAATCTGTTATCATTGCTAGTGTTTCCCAACACTTTATCTGTACAGAATTTTCCTAAGGAAATAAAAATTCTGGAAATATGGAAGGAGAAACAAAACATTGACTGGAAGCTCTGGTGTGAAGCTGTAAGTTTCTTGAAATTTAAGAAACCTTTTTATAGAGTATAAGCTCAGGTTTGAGATACTGGGAAGTAGAAAAAAGTGTGCAAAGGATGGAGGATGAAATATATAACAGCCCTCAAGTTTTTTTCCTATAAGTTTTGGCAGCAAGGATCACCCTGGAAATGCAAAGTGTGTATGTAATCTTCTTTACATAGAAAACTGAATATTCCCTAAACTTAGTTTATTTACTCCTAACTTCTATTTCCTATCACAATTGCTTCTACCAAGAATGATAGAAAGGATATAATAAGGTTACCATGGACATCTTGGAATAAATTATACTCAATTTAAGAATAATATGTGGTCATCTTGTTCAGATTTGGGAACAAGATTGACCCTATTGAGTGGGAATTTGGTTTTCTTCAGAAGAGAATGTATGTACTCACTATCCATCATCCTGTAAAAAACTGTTGAACTCGGGGTAAGAAATAATGCAGAAATCTGGATTTTGGAGAGAAGCATCTCCGTCACCTGAATACTTGAGCCTAAAATCTGAGGATTCTGACCCAGTAGACAAGGAGCACTGTCATGTCTATATAGAGCTAGAATAGGATCAAAGTGACTCCACCCCTTGATTCCTGGACCTATGTATTCTTCCAGTCAGTGCCACAGTACATATAAAGGTCTTTAATTCAATGCATATTCTGGGTACTGAAGGATGGCACCCCCTCCTCTCAGAATAGTGCCTTCATGTTGGTGCTTCAGCTGTGCCTTCAGCAGGCTATTCTAACACATCATAAGATCAGCATTCTGAGTGAAGTATGTGATACAAGCATGCATTCAGTGGTCATGGGTCCACTCATGCACTTTCTTTACTAAGAAAGGAGAACTCTGTTCAGAAGGGTTCCATGCTGCTGGCTCAAACATACTGTGAGCTGTTGATAGTGGGGCTAGCTAAGGCTCTAATGGCAAGAAAGGCAAAGCAATATGAGAAATGGATGCCTTTTCCTTTAAGAACAAAGCAGTGGTCTTTCCAGGATGCATGGGAACCAATGTAGTCAACTTGCTATTAAGTGGCTAGTATTCTCAAGAAGTGGTGTCATGTCCAGGGCTTAGCACTGGTCTCTAGTGTAGGCAGTTGGACCCTTGGCAGCAACTGCTGCTATATCAACCATGATAAGTGAGAGCTGATGCTGTTGGATCCATGTGTAATATTTATATTTGCCATTATGGCTGCTTTATTTATATGTCCATTGTGCCAGCACTTATGTAGCCAATGACACAGGAATCATTCTGTCTACTTAGTTGTGTAGTACTTCTCCCATTATGAGTGTTCTCTAGGGGATTTTAATATATAATAACAAAGATATCATGTTGTGCCCACTCCTGTAGGGTCATCTATATGCCTCTGCCTCATTAGTCCTCATCTATAGTATCTCAATCTTTTACCTTTAGGCCATTTGGATAGGCCACCTCTTAACCACCTTTTGGGACACTTCTCTTTCCACACAAAGTAGATAACCTGTTGCACTGCTTGAGGCCCCTACTCAGTGAGAGAATTTTCCCTCACTACTGGTTTTTATGGGTACCCTGAGTACACTAAGTCTATAGCGCATCTGTTCTATATTTTTGACTTACATACTAAGACAAAACTTTTGTAAACCAAATTAGAATTATTTCCACCTCTATAAATTGGTCATATCTCATCTCATGTGCCCTAGAATTGAGATGGGGAAGGGATGCTGTTACATAGTGTTGGGTTCCATGGGGTTCTGAACTATCTACCTATGTATCTTGCTTGTGTCATCTTGTTCTGCTCATGCTCCATCCCAAATGTACTACTTTTATCTTTTGTTGGTTGCAGGGAGCGATCCAGCAACAATCCTTAGGATTTGGTGGATCTTAAGAGACCAAACTCATGATCATGTAATTTCTGACAATCAGTTCCTTTGTCTCTACCAGGATCCAGGCAGCACACCAAGAGATGCTTCCCCCCCCCCCCAAAATGCATATAGTTCTTCCTCTGCAAATGGCATGGTATTCCTTCAGAATTCCAGGGCCATGTGTTATGATTCTCCTACTGGAGGTTGTCACAATTTCCACACGGTATTCTTTCCCACCACTGGTGGCTCTAACACCACAGGGTCCACCAGATTGTATGATCCAAATGGTGGAGCTGTAGTACCTTAGCTTAGACCTGCTGCAGAGCCCTCTTCTGCCCTGGGCTTTATTTAAATGTGTGTCATATTTTTTGTGTGTCAACCATTTCCAGGTATAGAATATGTTCCATTTTAGAACCTGAAAAGATCCAGTAGGACATTGTGCTTCTTTCTTTGTGCTACTTGGTGTAAGATACAATAATTTGCCCTTTACTTAGAACCTCTTAAATTGTTTTGGACACGGCAGGCTGCTTTACCTTCACAAATTTATCTCTCACTCTCTGGAATGCATGCATTCTAGCAAGGCTTCCAGAATACCAGCTTACCTCTTGCTTATCTGGCATGATCAATATAATATCATCTACATAATGGATTAATGTGAAATATCATGAGTTGTCCAGATGGTCCAGATCTCTTCAGACTATATTATAGCAGAGGGTAGAAGAATTAACATAGCTCTAGGGGCAAAACTGTAAATTAATGTTGTTGTTCAATCCATGTGAATGCGAATTGTTTCTGTTTGTCTTTTCTGATTGAGACAGAAAAGAATGTGTGTTCCAGAATAATGGCTTCACACCAAGTTCCTGAGGCCATGTTGATCTGCTCTAGTAAATTTATCACATCTGGCATGGCAGCTGCAAAGAGACTATTACTGGATTAAACTTGCAGTTATCTTTTAGGATCTATCTTGTTTCTCTCAGACCCAGACTAGTGAATTAAACAGTGTTGTTATGAGAAGAACACCCTTGCATCCTTTAGATCCATTAAGGCAGCACTAATCTCTAACCTCTTCCCCACTCTCAGGATTCAACAATGTTTTTGATTTCCTCTTGACTAGGAGGTGAAGGGAACATATCCTAGGGTTTTCACTTGGCCTTACTGAGTATTATAGCTAGTCTCTAACTTGAGAAGATACACCTAAGTCAATACAAGTTTCCCTATTCAATTTTACATTCCAGCCCCCCTGAATAACTGCCCTTGGAATCCAGCCCCACATGCACTTACCCAACCCCAATTAGTTTGCTGGGTCTGGCAGCCCTTTCGGGCACAGATCACCTTATCCCACCTGGAGTATACCATGACTTTGTCATAGTTTTAGGCCTAATACCTGATGGTGAGGGGAAGGCAGGTCATGAGATGAGTACATATTGCCTTGAATGAGAGAGGAATTTACATTGTCTTCTAACAGGGCTGGAAGCAGGTGCAATCTCTCAGTATGGTGAGTAGACCCTAATACAAACTCACAAAACTCAGAGAGTTTAGAGAATTATAATTTTTAGGAGTGTGTACTCAGATGTCTCCATCCTGACCTTGAACCTAGTTGGTGTTTAAACTTCTTTCATATTTGTACAAACTGACAATTGAATCCAGAATTGGACCCTCAGCTTTCTCTAACCTCCCCCTGGAGAAGATGCTAGTTTCTTTGTATAAAAACAAAAAGTCCCACTGGCTTCTACATCTAGCTTTTAACTGCCTTTTATTCAATCTCGACTGTTTTTTTTTTTTTTTCAATAGAGCAGTATTGTACAATAGAAATATAATGCAAGCCACATATACACTTTAAAATATTTCTGGTAGTTATATTTCAAAAAGTAAAACTAAACAAAACAAAATAAAGCAGGTGAAACTACAATATATTTATTTAATACGCTATATCTAAGATATATTTTAAATATGTAATCAGCATAAAAATTTAATGAGATATTTTCCTTTTTGGTAGTAAGTCTTTATAATCTGGTATGATTTTTATACATAAAATACATCTCAGATTGGACTAGCTAGATTTTAAGTACATAATAGCCACACATGCTAGTGATTACTATATTAGGTTGTATGGCTGTAGAGCACCTGTGGTGTTTAGCCATAGCCATTTAATCCTGTTATTCTTCTGTTATTCTTATATCGAGTGTTTTCTACATACATTTCAACAACAGCAGTGACATTAGCTACTAATATATGCCCTTCTCTCCACATATCCTCCTACTCTACAAAATTACTAAAGGTAAAGTTTTAGTGGCCATCCAACTGAAGTACCTAGGTACTTTGTTTGAGGTACCTTCTGTGTTCCCTGCTACTAGTAATGGGTTGTCATTGCCTGCCTGCTGGCATGTGATTCGGCCCCCAAAACCAAACCCCATTTTAAAGCCTTCCTTCTCAAATCCCTCCTGGTACCGACTGTCACAGGTTGGATTCTCTGGGAGCAGTTTGGGTTGTAAGGTGTTTATTAGGGAATAACACCTATGAAAGGAAGGAGAAAAGAAACTTGGCAGAGGAAGACATCAAACAGAAAAAAAAAAAAATGTCTCACAGTACTTTGACTAACCTGGTAGGGAAGTTCTAGAGCTAAAATAGACACCAGAATCATCACATATTGGCAAAGGGCTGGGACTTTAAAGTCCTAAATTTCCCAGTCATTGAGTGTCTGCTGTTTGGAACAGACATGTCTCTGTAGCTGATGCCAACTATGAAGAAGCTGAAACTGCCCACAGCAACCTCCCGGCAGCTGCACAGCAGGTGCTTTCTCTAAGAGGAGACACTCCATGTCTGCTTGGAGCCCATTGATAACCTTTTGATGTAGAGTCTCTACTTGAGTGGCGGAATTAAAAATCTAATTGGAGTGGATTAAGGAGAGAGTTGTTGGTTTACTGTGGAGGCATATATAAAAGGATGGAGGCTAAATGAAGAGATTCCAGATAGTTTTTGTCATTATAGAAGATAACAAAAGATGACTCTCCAGAACATAAAAAATGATACTATTGATAAAAAAGGAATAATTTGAAAAGCAAAGCTTTTCAGAAGCCATAATGGATGTAATGCAGACACAATTTGAAGGGCCTTTGATAGAGTTAAGAATATTTTATGAATGATAAAAGTCAGAAAGGTATGGAGTGTGGTTACAGATGCAAATTAATTGAAAGATTTGGTGCTAAAAAAGAGAATAGATGTCCTACAAGTTTTCCACTAAGAGAGTGAAATGGCGGAGAGAGGGAGGAAAAGAAAGGGAACCATAAAGGAGATTTAAGGGAAGAGAAGAAATGAAATTGTTGAGCATAGGAAAGCCAACATACTAAGGAAGTGATTTGGATTGCACATGTTATTGAGTTCTCATTTGAGTTTTGTGGTCATGAATTTGAATTCAGACTAGCCAGCAGATAGGTTGGTAAATACTTGATTTTATGTGTTTTCTGAGTTTTCTACATGAGTATTGTAAAGGATAATTGGGGTGAGGGAATTAGGGTATTTGGAAAGAATTGACCTATTGATGCACTTTGAAATTCAATTTGAGTAAAAAGCAAATTAAGGACAAAAGGGTCATGTGGACTGATAGTGTAAAAGTAGCTGAATTCCAAGAAAGAGGAATAGGTTAAGCCTTTTACAACCTCTAAGTATAATCCAACTTATCAGAGATCACTGACTAACTTAAATGGAAAGAGAAGCCAATAAGTAGAAAAAGAGGAGGAGGCTGGTGTTGAGGACAGATTCTACCATAGCACAAAGGGCTGGGGAGCTGTTTCCTTTGAAGATGCAAGGAACAGAGACACTGACTATAATCCTCAGATTTAGATTCTCTTCAAGCAACATGACATAGTAAAAAGAACATTGGATACTGAATCAAATGACCTGGATTTGAATGTTGGCTCTATCATTTTTATTCATTTAGTTGTTCATTCATATATTTATTCAATGAATATTAATTTAGTGACTACTAAGTGTCAGACACTTTTCAAAAGGCTGAGAAATGACAATAAACAAACTGAAAAGTTCTCTTTTTTGCAGGCTTATATTCTAGTGTCAGGTTTTAGAAGGGAGAAAGATCATACACAAATAAGTAGAAAGATGATGGATGATGGATGAAAGATCATAGATACATATATATATATACATACATACATACATACAAAGATCATTTCAAATTTTAAGTACTATTAAAAAAATGAAACAGTGAGATAGCCACTGACTTGGGCTGAGGGTCCACAGCTACTATTTAACAAAGTAGTCAGGGAAGGCCTCTCCAAGGAAGTGACATTGGTGCTCAGATTTAAATGACAAAAAAGCCACTCACATAAAAAGTATTCCAATTATAAAGAAATCAGCTAGCTCTGTCATCTGAGATAAGGAATTTGAATTTTCTGAACTTTAATTCCTTCATTAATAAATGGTGATAATATTCTCTTAAAGGTTGCTATAAAAATAAATAATACATGGCACAATGCCTAGGAGATAATAAGTAATTATTAAAATGGAATTTGCCTTCAGTATTTCTTCACAGAGATGATACAGTTCCCCGAAAGATTTAAGGGGGTAACTATGATTTGTTTCTTGTGCCGACTCCTTCAGTTCACAACTGGAATCCCTATAAAAGTGTTTCTCAGAGCCTACAGCAGAAATTTTTGCTATCGTACCTCTTGTTAAAAACCATCATTTAGGCCTAGGAATGTCCTTTTTATAGAAAAACAAATTTGAGAAATACATACCTTCACAAACAAAGGTTAAAAATTTTACAAGTCTTGTATAATATTGCTATTCCAGTAAACTTATTAAAAAGCTTTTAATGCATTTAAATATTATACTTTGGATATAGTTTTAATACTGATCAACTTCTATCCATGGAGGCGATTAGATTACCTGACAGGATATTGTGAAACTAACTCTGAGGTGAGTGACTCCAATGTATACCAGAGATTGTAGAGGGGAAGCAACCATGCTGTTAGTTCCATTCTCTGTGTAGAAGAAAAACTATAATTTAAAAAATATCATTGCAGTATCATCGGAAATGATTTATTTTTAATTTAAAATGAATAGGACAGCCACCATTAGACCCTAGAAAACAAAGGAAAGCTGAAGTTCATTGTAGGACGCTTTCTCCTTCCCCCAAATCTGCTTCTCTGTCTGCCACTGCCAGTTAAGTCAGAGTTTTAATAACCATTGCTAGCCTGAATAAATAAAAACATATTATTTCCTCTAACATAAAGCAGCTCATGACTTAAAACCAACTTCATTTGGATCAATTCTCACAATTCACTGACAATAAAACCTTTTGGAAAATTTTTTTATAGACACTTGCTTTTGTCTGAGATGGTTTTAGTTTCCCTTCATATAGAACCATATTTTCTTTTGTATTTCGTATTTTCCCTTGACTTGCTCAAAGCAATTCTTCCTAAACTACAAATGTTTTAAGATCACAAGAGAATAAAAAAATTTGAAAAGTCATACGTGTTACATTTGTATCCATAACCCAAGCTACATTAGAATTGTTTTAGAGAGTTGAGCATCTACACACACACACACACACACACACACACACACACACACACAACTTCTCAGTACCAGATTGGACTTATTAGCTTTCTGTTGGTAGAAAGCTATATGCCATATATAACAATGAAGTAACTATAAACTCAGAAAAATTCATTTTTATCAATTATTGCTATGGATATTTTTAATAAAGAGAAAGGTTTTTTAGAATTTTGGATGTTTATTTAATATTTTTTTATTATCTGAATTCATAACATTGCAAGGACATGGAATTTATACTTCATTTATCTTCATAACCCCAATGCTTAGGACAGAGCCTGAGAATTAGATGATGCATAAGAAATATGTTGCAAATAAATGAATGATTATGGCAACTTAGTTTACTTTTGTTGCACCATGGGGTGACACCTAAATCACTCTTTTGGAAAGTGAGGTAAATAAGATAGCTAGCTGAATATCAATAGCAATAAATTTCTAGAGACAAGACAACGCCTATTATATATATTTACTTAACTGCCTTGTGCAGTGATGATGGGGGGAAGTATGATGATACAGGTTAATCAAAACCTCAGAAAAGCACAACTTGCCACAAGGGCCCACACGCTTCTGCAACACCAGTAAATTGGAAACAAACAATGAAGGGAGGCATAGCCATTTTTCTTTCCTGTGTAGCCATCACTTATCTTGTCAGTCCCCCTGCTGCTGCTGCTTTCCCACACATGGAGATGTATGTTTAATAAGCAGTAGGTGGAGATCTTTAAAGGGATGCTTTTCAATCACAATGCTGTTAAGGATCTAATCATATAAATGGCAAAAACCACATACACACAGTCTTATTAGGTTTTACTAGCCAGTGACAAATTGCCATATATAGAAAACAAACTACAGATAGATGGGTATTGTTGTTGTCATTTTTGCTTGAGCCAATTTGATATCCATTGATTTAAAAGCTTTAGGTAATTTACTCTCTAGGGGGAAAAAATCATGCATCCTTTTTGGATGTCTACCACTCTGAAAAATCTTTCATTTCCCTCTATTGTTCTCTTTTTCTGAAATAACATTATGTAACTAGGAGTTGGGGAAAGTAATTATGCAAAAGATCTATTCATTTTCACTTTAATGCTTTTAGAAGTAAAGTACTAGTATTACCTTGGCTTCAAAGCAAATGAAGTACATTCTCTTGTTTATACAAAAATTATGCAGCTACAATAGAAATTATAATAAAGAGTCTTGATGTATATATGTGGAATATACCTGCAAATATGAACCTGTTGTGGCTGACTGGCTCCCTAAACTTTCTTCTCAGGCTTAGTTTCCTTACCTGTAAAATAGGAAAAAAAATTTACCTGGAACAATAATTATGGGAAATAAATAATATATTTAAATCACCTAATTCTCACTCTTTAGTAGGAACTAAAAAATATTTATTTTTATCTCCACCATAAGTGCCTGATGATAGGAGGCCTAAAGCAGTCTTTAAAACAGAACCTGAAAAATCTAAAGTAAATAATAAGAATTGAAAGTAAGAAATTTTACAAAGTTTGAAAATTCATGGCACATATATTTCTTCTCCTTTGATTAGATTCAAGTCTCTATTTTAGATTACTTCACAGTTCTTTTCTTTCTAGAGTTTTAACTTTTGGATGTTTGGAAGTGGTGTTCATGGGGACAAGGTTTACTTTTCCTGGTAAAAAGTTGTATGATGTTATTTGAAATTTTATATATGAGGGACCAAGATCTTATAGATATTTTCTGGTACAGATAAATGACATTTTAAAAATCTTTTAAAGGATAATATATATGTATAAGAAATGTTTGGAGAAAGCATAACAAATTATGATATATAACCAATCTCATTTCTTTATATTTTTTATATTTGTGAAAATAGAAAAATAAAACCTTCTTGGAAATCTCAGGGCTCCCTAATAGTACCCATTGTTTTCCTCTTAGTTACAGATGAGCTTCTACACTGTGAAAGTTACTCAGGTGGGGAGTAAGAATAAACCTTATAAAGACAAATGGCATACCTGATTTATCCCCATCTAAATTTCAGAAATGTATTTTCAGTACTCAGCTAGGTCTGTTTGATTGAAATGTTGATTTAGGAAATGTTGAAATTGTTTGTTACTTTATATTTTGTAATTGTAAGAAAAGCATAAACTTGGCCTAGATCTATACCATAGCATAGGAATCACATTAAAGCATCATATGCAGTTAAACATGAAAGATTTCTATTAACTTCAGTTCCTTTTCACATGGAAGTGATTAAATCATTAGATTTGTAGTGTAGTATCACTGTCCTTATTTTTATTTTTGTCCATTGTTACTTCTATTTATATCTACTACTGGTCGGCCTTTTTACAGGACTTTTTGTTGTTATTGTTTTTTTGACTGATTTATATTTTGTTACTTATTAAAGAAATGTTCAATTTTTCTGTCCACAAATGTTCAAAGTTTGCATTTTAAATTGAAAGTATTTGCTAGCCATATTTTGGTGCTAAATTACACAAAATTCGATGTTACATACTTTCTAGCAACTCTTCAAAATATCTCATAGAGTTTTTATTTCAAAAATAGATGGGTATATCTGCGTGGTACTTAGATTTGTGCAGTATACTGTAATTATTCAATGGTGATTAATTGTAAAGATTTTAGTGCCAAAAGACATCTAAATATAAGCCCAGCTATGATATGTACCTGTCTCATAACTTTGGAAGATTACTTAACTACTCGTTTTTAAAAATTTATTAAATAGGAGTAATAGGAATACCACTTAAGTAGGATCATTGTAAGGATTAAATGAGATAATATACAGAAATTGCTTACCATAGTTCAAGGAAAATAAGCTCTTCATAAATATGAACTATTGTTTATATTAAAACAGTCTTTAAAAGCCAGTTTATGCCTCTGACACAAGGAAGGTATAGCCTAGGTGAAAAACATACCTGCTGGATATTTTCGTGGGAGGGAGAGAAAAGGTATTTCCAAAAGGATTTTGAGTTGTCCTTTTTTTTTTTTTCCCCCACATTACATAGAGTTGCATATTCCTCTGGTACTTCTTATATTACAGTATTAAAAATCTTTATTACCATAGGGCTTTATCCTGACCCTTTTAAGCCCCAAATCATAGATTTTCCAACTGCAGTATGAAAGAGAGAACTTTAAGATAATATTTTTTTTATTTCAATGGTGCTTAGCTTCAGGAGTTAGATTTGTGAATATTTTATAATGTATTCCTTAAAAATTTCAATACCATCTTTATTATATTCTCTTGGCCAGACACACACACACACACACACACACACACACACACACACCTGATTAAAAAGATTAGGCCAGGAATAAATGGGTATAGCCAAGACTTGGTGCCATGATTTTTCATGACATATAATTATTTATTGTCCACCCTCAAATTGAGATTCTTGAATTAGAGCTTTCTTAATTTAAAAAATAATAATGGAAATTTCATGGTAAATGGGTGGCAGATATTTTACACACAAAATTACTGCCAACAACAAAAAAAGATAGTAGACTATAATCCGTTTATTGTTTAGAAATCATTTTTAATCATTTTTATTTCGATAATGAGAGCTTGAGAGGTTTGCAAAAGCAAATTTTCTATAGTCATTATTTTTTCATTAACCACTTAATTTCTGTTTGCCTTTCCAATGCCTATTACTGAGAACATGAATAAAATTTGTCATTTAAATAAACCAGGTGCACACAGATTTCAGTTCTCCTATTATACATTACAGCAGGCAAGTAGTTAAGCATTTTACAAAAAGAAACATGAGAAATTGTAAATATTGTTTGCAAACTGTAATGAGCTTGCAATGAAAACTCTAGCTAAACACAACACTTCAATTATCTCTAAAACTGTGCTAGTGTGTTATTATCATTGAAAGTGATATTCAATAAGAGTATAAAGCCATCTCTGTGATTCCACATGTGAACATAAATTGGATGGTGTCTACATATGAATATGTACTTTGCTTATACTGTACTGTGAGGCCAGCCCCTGGACCATGGCCAGCAGATCTCTTAGAACCGCATTACATCTGTTCTTACTAATTAATCTACCTAGCAGCATTCACGGTGGTTGGGAAGATTGGCAACAAGGCATGTGATTGCTGTTTATTAGCAAGTTTATAACAGATGAATAAACAAACACAGTCTAAAATAAGTGTCCTACTCTTATTAATAATTTTCAAATATTACGTAGAAATGTTTATATCCTTCACACATGCAAAATACATTCACCCTATCCCAACTGCCTAAAAATCTTAATCCATTTCAGCATCAATTCCAAGTCCAAAGTCTCATCTAAAAATAATCTAATCAGGTGTTGGTGAAACTCCAGGTATGGTTCATCCTGAGGCAAAATTTCTCTAGCTGTGAATATGTGAAACCAGATAAATAATGTGTTTACAAAAAACAGTGGTGATACAGGCATAGGCATTCCCATTCCAAAAGGAAGAAATGGGAAAAAAGAAAAGGGTAACAGGTCTCAAGCAAGTCCTAAGATCTAATAAAATTTATTAGAGCTGAACGCTTGAGAATGATCCTCTCTGACTGTATGCTCTGCCATCTGGACCCACTGGGGTTGCAGTGTCACCCCCATAACCCTAGGCTTCTGTTTCATCCCCTCAGCTCTTTGAGAGGGCTCTACCCCCTGGTTCTTTCCAGTGTTATCCTGGCCCACTAAAACCCAGGAGGTGACCTTACCCACTGAAATAGGAGGAAACAGCATTGCCCTCTGGGTGTGTATGCTCTGGGCCTGTGGAAGGTGTTATAGCCATGAAGATCTCTTAAGCTTTAAGTTCTCTTTTCTTGGGATAAGGCAGATTGGTAGCTGATTAGCTTTATTGTTCCATCCTGACTTCTGAGATGGCTGATTAAATCCCTGGGAAAACAATTTATGAAGAGACTATCCAGCCACATCCTTGGTGTTCTTTCCAGAACGCATTTTCTCCTTTTTTCACAATACAAGTAGGCTGAAGATTTTTAAAATTTTTAAGTCTGGTTCCTTTTTACTTAATACTTTCTTCTTCATTTCATCCCTTTCCTTTTACATTTTAGTATAAGTAACAAAGAGAACCTAGGTGTACTTTCAACACTTTTACTTAGAAACCTCTCACTAAATATCCAACTATATAATTTATAAATTTTTCCTTCCACAAAACAATAAATCACAATTCAGCCACATTCTTTGCCACTTTATAACAAGGATAGCCTCTCCTCCAGTTTTTAATAACATGTTCCTAATTTCCATCTGATACCTCACCAGACTCCTCTTAATGTTCATATTTCTACTAGTATCTGTTCATGATGATACATATATTCTCTGAGATGCTAGAAGCTTTCTGTATAGCTCTCCTCTTTTTTTTTGTGAGCTCTCACCAGAATCATCTTTAGCATCCATATTGTGACCAAAAACACATGCAGTCACCAATAGATGAAAAACTATTGAAACATTTTGAGCAGAGTTGCAATGTGCTATAATTTGTTTTATTAAGATTACTGTGCCTTGTATGTTGAGAATTGATTACAGAGGACAAGCATGGCAACAGGAAGAACAGTTAGGAGGCTCTGAAGACAAAGGCAAAAAGATTTGCTGACATTAGATGTGAAGTATGAGAAGAAGAGAGAATCTAAGGGTGACTTCAGGGATCTTGGTTCCAGCAAACTGGAAGCACCAGTTATCATTAATTAAGAAAAGGAAAGCTGGCAGCATAGAATATTTGAGTGGGAATAACATGATTCCTCACTAGACATGTTAAGGTTGAGGTATATATTAGACACCCAAGTAGAGATGCTGAGAAGGCAGTTGTATTTTTGTGTCTACAATTCAGCAGAACGATCTGTGTTTTTAATTAAGGAGTTTTCTGCTATTGACTTGGTTTTCAAAACCATGAAATTCGATGGGATCACCAAAGGATTAATGTAGATAAAGAGGATGACCAAAGATCTATCTTAGAGATGCTCTAACATCAGGAAGCCAGTGGGATAGGAAAGAGCAGACTGAGACGAAAAGCCACTGAAGGAGAAAAACAGGAGAGTATGATATCCAAGAAGCAAAGTGAAGAAAGTGTTTCAAAGAGAAGAGATGATCAACTATGTCATATATTGGGTAATTGATCAAACAAGATGAGAAATGAGAACTGGCCACAGGATAAAACAACACGTATCATTATGGAATAATGAGAGAGAAGGTAATATAGAGGAGTAGTGGTTCTGGAAGTCCAATTAGAATGAAGTCAGGAGAGGAGGATATTCAGACAATTGGATCTGCGAGTACAGACACTATTTTGAGGAAATTTATTGTAAAAGTGATACACTATTTGGAGGGAGAAGAAGATTCAAGAGGTTTTGCCTTTTTTTTTTTAAGATTTTAAAAATTACAAAACATGTATGGGAATGACCCAAGAAGGGTGCAACATTGGATGATACAGGAGACAGCAGGAGAATTAATATAATGAATCCCTTGAATAGTTGCAGGGACTGGACTCTGTGATCAACGGGGGTCTAGGCCTGTAGAAAAACAAGGAACCTCTCTGGGAGGAAGGCAGTGTGTAAAGAGCACAGAGCATTGCATGTGGAAAGAAAGCAAATGCTTTCGAAAGTGTAATTGAGGATATAAATAGTGTGTTATGCGGATGAGGAACAGGGGTATAGAGAAAAGCAAACTAGGATTTTTGAGCACCTGCAATATATCAGACATTATCCCAGTGATTAAGAACAAAAATAATACAAGATAATTTTCTCTACCTTCAAGATGCCCATGGTCTAGTAAGGCAGAAAAGTGAAGACATAGATTTCATATTGCAGAGTAGTAAATATATTAATAGAGTGGATTCAGCTACTTACATAAAGTGTGTCTACATCCCTGTTGTGAATACATTAATGGCCACACACAAAATATTAGCTCGAAAGGGATTATAATGGCAGGGTACTAATACTCTTCCTTAGCTATGTGAGCCCTTAAGGTTTCTCTAAACAATATGCTCTCTTCCCTTCAGAGTTGGTTTTATAAATCTCTAATGTTTCTCTTTTCTGCTGTATAGCCTTGGAGATAAAACTAAGCTTGCGATGGAAGAGCTCAGTTTGAATCCTAGATTCCCAGTTAATAGCTAAGTGATCTGAGCAAGTTAATGAACTTGCTGCAGTGTCCCCATTATCATAATGGAAATAATGATGTCTCACATAGATATTGCGAAGATGGAATTCTGTAACGTACAATAGTGCTTAGAAAAGTACCTGACACATAGTAAATGTGCAGTCAACTTAGTTATTATATATCCTATTATTTTATTGTATGCTATTTTATTTTGTAACTTCTACCCAGTGTATTAGGTTTATCACCTTTCTTTTTCATAATCTTTTTTTCTTATTCTTTAGTAGGAATTATATATATATATATATAGATAGATAGATAGATAATTATATAGATAGATAGATATCGAGATATATATATACATATATATATATATATATATATATATAAAATTCCCTTGAATCAACTATTCAAGGGCTTCATTATATTAATTCTCCTGCTGTCTCTTGTATCATATATACATTTACCCTTTGCATCTTTTATTTCTCATTGAAGATGTTTCCTTGCCATGAACTTTCTCTTTAAGACTGTTTCTACATTTTTTTTTCAGTTGCTATTTATCTTTGGGCTAGCAGTGGGCTCTCTCTGCTTCACCAAGTCTGATTCTACCCTCTAAATGAGCTGGAGTCAGTGTCAATATTGAGAAGACAGTCATAGCTTCAGGGGGGCTGGCTTCTCTGCATTTCTTGCTCCCACCCAGCTGTGCTCTGTTTGCTTTTTATGAAGAGAGAGCACATGGGTCTGAAAGGGGACTCTTTTTCTGACTCTTGTGTCCTTTAATATTAGCCATCAAGTAGCCATTGTTAAAGACACATATACTTTTTTCCAATGACAAGAAATAATACCTAATGAAAAATGGCATAGAGATTTTATGCCTGAGCACATTCTATAATTAGATACTATAGCATTTCAAGTTAAACAAAGTAAGCCCTATTTATTTTTTCTAAAGGTATTCTGTAAAAATGATGAGCACAATAGAAAATTTAAGACCAAGTTTATGGTGCAGAAGCTAATCATAGAAGAGGATTCAGCACCCAGAGACTGTTATTGGAGGAAATAAATACAACTAAATAAATTAAAAGAAATATATACATTATTCAGAATCATTTTTAAATTAAACAAAATATAATCAGAACACAACTGCTGAAGCTATTCAGTGAAAGAGTATTTACTGTTCTATAAAGCTAACATTTATCAGGTATATAATTAATGCCAGGTATTGTTCTAGTCCTGTACATATATTGTCACATAAATTATTACCAAAAAAAAAAAAAAAAAACTACTATTGCATAGGTTCTATAATTATCCTAATTTTACAAGAAGAAACTAAAGATCATAAAATTTAAGTTATTTGTTTAATGTCAAAGGGACAGTAAGCAATGGAGTTTAAAGGCAGCCTAACTTCAGCCTATGTGGCCTGCATACAGGACATCTTAAGTTTGAATTTTATCAACATGACTCACTGGCTTAGATCCTTATGTTGCAAGCAGCATATTTTAGTGTACCCAACACTGGGTGAGACCCAGTCTTGCCACTTATTATCTCTTTGTTACACAATTTTTATAATTTATAATTATTCTCAGATTTTAATAATAATTAGGTTAGCAATTCCTAATTCAAAATGTGAGTGTAAGAAATAAATGAGGCGATGGATATGAAGTACCTAGCACAGCATTTCACATATTTTAAGTACATATTCTGGAACTGTTTTCTTTCTCTTTCAGTGTTCCCATCTATCTTTCCAAAGATAATGCTGGTTTGTCTGAAGACTCTTCTTGAGTGATACAAATAATTTCTTCCACCACCCAACAAATATTTAATAAGGTCCAATGATATGTGTCTTTTATAAAGAATTAGTAGCCCATGGTCCCTACCCTTCAGCCCCTAATGATCTATATCAGGTCCCTTTGTGAAAGCTACAGCCTTCAAATGTGCCCCCGGCACTCCAGGCAGAAGTGCTCCTTAACTTTTTGAACTTAATTGGAATCCCATTATTTGATGCTGAGCAATTTACTTCCTACCTTTGTGATGTCTCTGTACTTGCGCGGCTCCTGGCTCATTAGGAGATTGTTGGGGAGTGTGACATTTGCCTTGTCTAAGAGAGAATGGTGCGTTGTGCATGATAGGTATTTCTCGACTTTCTGATGGATAAAATTAACAATGTATTTTCTACTCTGGAATTCCTTTTGAAAAATTCTTTCAAATAGTTACACGCCATTCTTCATTGTATTAAAACAAGCAACTTAGTCAGGCCGGGTTATACTATATCCAGACTGCTCAAACTTCTCTTCTGACTTTTAATCTCATTTTATTTTCTAGATTATTTAAACATGATGAAAAAAAGCACAAAATCAATATGGTTTTTGAATGGGTTGAAAAAGAGCAATAACTTTATTTACCATTGCCTCCAAAAGAAGGAAGAAAAAGTAGTTGATGATAATTCCATACAGTGGCAGAACATCTTCTCAAAAGCACCTGCAAGCAAGGAGATGTGTAAATAAAAGGACTCATTCAGCGCTGTCTGAAATGAGGCCCAGGCTCTGCAATGCATCTTGAAATGGGGGTAGGGAGCACACACAGAAAAGTGTCCATATACTTGGAAGAAAAATTCTACAAGTGTCTGTAGGCCAGGGGCAGGAGATTGGAATTGAAGTTAACCAAATGCTTAGCAATTATAATTTAGAACTGTATTGATATTCAGTCAGGAGAGCAAACTTAGCATGAGTATTGCTGCAAAAGCTAGATAGATTTCCATGACCAAAGTTGGTTTACCTGAGACCTATGTTTGCACACAGAAATTCACCAGTTCTCTGGGGCTGACTGAAACTTTTTAAATGATCCCCAAAAGCTAGTGTGGTCCAAATTATAGCTGCTCTTTCTTTCACAGTATACCATAAAACCAAACACTGCCCCCTTCCTGAAGGATGCGAACCTCTAGTTTCCAAATAGTTTAAGGAGAATATATCTTCAAATGCCGCCTTTGCTTCAATCCATTGGTTTGATATTTGGTGACACACATCAAGTATTCCTCACTGGAAATGAGGCCAACAAAAAATAATGTTTTTTTTCATTGATGTAGTATTTTTTTCTTATATTCATTTTGTTTGTTTTGGTTTTAAATAATTGAATTTTATCATAAAATCAATCATTCTGTTGCATCAAATACATTTAATGTTTGATATATAGATTTTTTTATTAAAACTATGTGATAATTTACTTGTTTAATTGCTGCATGTTACACTCATAATGGGTTGAGAGAAATAGGAAAAATGTAAAAGAGAAGAGAAGAAGCGGGAAATAAATAAATCATATGCAAAAGCAATAAACAAGTAATTATAAAAGAGAGAACAGAAAGAAGAGAGGAAGAGACTGAAAAATGATGACCGGTTTTTGATTTATTTTATATGGATTTCATTTTTATTAGCAATGACAGTTAATCTTTGTGATTTTTGTTTCAGTTTCTATTAATTAAAACAATTTTTATTATTACTGACAGCTAGTATCTATGTAGTATTCACTTTACAAAACTGTTCCTTCATTCCAAGTATAAGGTCCCCTTTCTAGGTTCACAACCTCATAAAATAAGGACACTTTTATTCTACATTTTGTTTAAACCTTTAATTTTTTTGAAATTTAAAAAATACAAATAACTTAAATAGCAACATCAATATACTAATACACAGATTTAAACATTTGATAATATTGATTCACTCACTTAAAAATGAAAATAATATATAAAGCTAAACATTTACTCTATTTTCCTTCCATGATCCCTAGCTGTATCTACTCTAAGTAACTGAGTATCCTTTATATACATAGTTTTTATATTTTTATTATATATGTAATCACAATAATTTACAGAATATTCATGTATTTTAAGTATTTTTATAAATAGTATATTGATACTATATATTTTTTCCCAATTGGTGCTTTTTTTCCATTGAGCATTTATTACTTTCAAAATTTTATAAGATCAATAAATAATATAAGATCAATCAATAATTTTTATATTAAGACTATTTTTTAGAGCAGCGTCACAGAAAAATTGAAGGGAAGTTACAGAGATCATCCATATACTCTTTGTCCCTACATATGTATAACCTCTCTATTGTCAACAGGTTTCATCAGAATGATATATTGTTAAAATTGATGATCCTAACATTCACACATCATAATCACCCAAAGTTTATAGTTTACATTGTGGTTCACTCTTGGTGTTGTGTATGGGTTTGAAAAAATGTATACTCACATGTATTCATCTTTATAATATCATACAGAATATTTTTACTACCCTAAAATCCCTCCGTGCTCTGCCTATTCATCCCTCTTTCCATCCCTTAACCCCTGACAATCACTTATCTTTCTATTATCTTCATATTTTTTCCTTTTCTAGAATACCATATAGGTAGAATTTTATAGTATATAACCCTTTCAGATTTGCGTCTTTTACTTAGTAATGTTCATTCAAGTTCTTTCATTTATTTTTATGGCTTAATAACTCATTTCCTTTTAGTACTGAGTAATATTCCATCATGTGGAAGTACCACAGTGAATTCACCTATTCACCTGCTAAAAAATATCTTGCTTGCTTCCAAGTTTTGGCAATTATAAAAAAAAACTTACTATAAACATTTGAATGCAAGTGTGAGTGTGTACACAAATTTTCAACTTCTTTTTGTAAATGCCAAGGGGAATGATTGCTAGATCATATGGTAAGAGTATATTTAGTTTTGTAAGAAAAAATAAAAAATAAAAAACCAGCAAACTACTTCCAAGAAGCTATACCATTTTTGCATTCCCACCAGCAACGTACAAGAGTTCTCTATGCTCCATAACCTCTCCAGTATTTGGTGTTATCAGTGTTCCAGATTTTGAACATTTTAATAGGTGTATAGTAATATTTCGCTGTTGTTTTAATTTGCATTTCTCTGATGACATGATTTTGAGCATCTTTCATAAGTTTATTTGCCATCTGTATATCTTCTTTGGTGAGGTGTGTATTCAGGTGTTTGGCCCATTTTTTTTAATCAGGTTTTTTGTTTTCTTATTGTTGAGTTTTAAGAATTCTTTGTATATTTTAGATAACAATCCTTTATCAAGTGTGCCATTTGCAAATATTTTCTTCTAGTCTCTGGCTTGTGTTCTGGTTTTTTTGGCATTGTCTTTCACAGAGAAGTTTTTAATATTAATGCAGACCAAGTTTTCTGTTGTTTCTTTTATGAATTGTGCCTTTGGTGTTGTATCTAAAAAATCATGTTTATCCCCAAGATCATCTAAGTTTTCTCTTATTATCTTCTAGGAGTTATATAGTTTTGTATTTTATATTTAGGTCTATGCTTCATTTTGAGTTAACTTTTATGAAGGGTGTGAGGTCTGTCTAGATTCATTTTGTGCTTGTGGCTATCCAGTTGTTCCAGCATCATTCGTTGAAAAGATCATCTTTGCTCTATTCTATTGCCTTTACTCCTTTGTCAAAGATCAGCTGAGTACATTTATGTGGATATATTTCTTAGTCCGTGATTTGTTCCATTGATCTATTTGCCACCAATTGTCTTTTTGCACTTAAGATTTTATTTTTTAGAATAATTGATACACATGCTCATAGACCCAGTTAAAACATTTTGTCTGCAGTTCAAGATACTATTGTATAACCTAACAATTTATAATCCATGGACATTTAAGATTCAGGATTTTTGCTTTTTCAAACTGTATAATCTTTGATAAAAATTCTTGTGCATATGTGAGATCTCCTCTAGTACAGAGATTCTCAACCATGGATGCATAATGAGATCATCTGGGAAGTTTTTGAATAGAATATACAGTTGGCAATGCAATTTGACTGGATTAAGTTTCGTACATTGGAATATTTTATGAATATCTCAGGTTTTCTTACTATGCATCCAATTTTAAGAACCACTACTCTTGTCTAGAGCAGTGTTTCTCAAAGTTTAATGTGCATATAAATTACCTAGAAAGTGAGTTAAATTGCAGCTTTTGATTTAGTAGATCTGGGTGCACCTTGCATTTGTAACAGGCCCCCAGGTGATAGAGGACCACACTTTAAAGTAAGGCTCTAGGGTATGTAAATCCTTAGAAACAAAATTGTAGAGATATATGTGTATCTTCAGTTTTATTAAATGTTTTCAAAGTGATTGCAGATTTATACAGTTTTTATTATTGCATGACATTTCGTTTTCTAATATCCACTTCACATTAATATTATCTAATTTTTAAAGTTTTATAAATATTATGTTTGAAATTGTGTTGCTTTGATTTAATTTTCCTAACTATTGATGAAGTTCCACTTCTTGTCAAATTATCAGTCATTAAAGTTTCCTCTATTATGAATTCCTATTCTTATTCTTTATCTATTTTGATTAGCCTGTTCTTTTTTTTAACTTATTGACTTGTTGAAATTCTTTATATATTCAGTATATTAATCTTTTCTGTTTGTTTACATGTATTATAAATACCTCCTATAAATCTGCAGCTTCACTTTGTGATATCTCACAGGTATACATATATATATATAAATGTTTTTAAATTGGATATAATCACATTTATTTATTTTGTTCATTATGGTGTGTGTTTTATGTCTTACTCCTTTCCTACTTCAATATAATAAAGTTATTTTATATTTTTTAAACATTTAAATATTTTGCTTTTAATATTTAGGCTTTTAAAATATATACAGGTTATTTCTATGCATGATGTGAGGTCAGAATCCACTTTTATATTTTTTCTAAGGTAGTCAATTTTCCTGTCACTATTAATTAAATTGTATATTCTTCTTATTTGTAATATTTCACCATCAAAAGCTGTGTGTGTTTGTTCTGGGCATGTTATGTGTTTTGTGCCTATCAGTTACATTCTGGTTTCTGTTTTTCCATCAGACTTTTCTAATTTTTCTTGAGTATGATAGGATAAATTCCTCTCTTTCTTTCTCTTAATCAAGATTGCCTTGGCTAATCTTTGTCCTTTACTCTTCAATATTAATATTAGGTTAATCTTGCTGAATTCTGTGAATGAAAATGAAAGTTTTAATGTAACTTTAACAAATTTGCAGATTTGTGGGAAAAATTAACAACTTTTTGTAGTCTAGCTAAATCCTTATCAATTTTATTAATTTCAAAAGTATATAACTTCATGAATATTCTATAAAGATAATTATATTATGTATGATCGATGGCTCTTTTGGATCCCTGCCCCCCCCCCAATACTTATACTTCTAACTTATTTCTTTCTTTCTTTCTTTTTTTTTTTTTTTTTTTTTACTGAATTGGTCAGGAACTCCAATACAATGTAAAACAGAAGCAGTGAAAACGGGCTTCCTAACCTTGTTTTAGTTTTAATGAAATAGATCATTATCTTCACAATTAAAGATAATGATAATTGTGAATATTTGGTAGGACCTTTTAGTGACATTATGAAAGAGACTCTCTGTCCCTAGTTTGCACCTTTTCTGTTATAAATTATAGTGTTTTTGTTCTTATGTGATATTTTCTCTAAATCTATTGGCATGATCATACATATAGATATGAAATACATATATTTCTCCTTGAATCTGTTTCTGTGGAGAGTTAAGTTGATGAATTGTTAATATCCTCAGTCCTGGAATTAGGCATAATTTTTTTATATATACATTGCTAGACTCACTTGATGGATTCAATATTATAATTAAAATTTTTCTTTGTGCTTAAGCGAAATTACTTTTTGTGGGCAGTCCTTGTCCATATTTAATATCATATAATATTAGTTTCATAAAATGAATTGGTGATGTTTTCCTTTTTTTATTTTCGAGAATGGTTTATAACAATTATTTCCTAATATTTTGTTTATTTAATCTTTTGAGTATGTTATGAAACATAGGGATTTCTTCCTTAAGTATTGGTAGACCTCTTCTATAAAACTGGGCATATTATTTCCTTTTGCTAATAGGACATCTAAATCAGTTGTACCTTATAGGCAGGCTACATTGTCTAGAAACTGGTTCTCTTTTATATTTTTGTCATCTTTAATATATGATTTTTAATTTCTAAGGCTACATGCACAGCTGTGTAGGGGGAAATAACAGAAAAGACCATGAAAGGAAAGGTTTCGTGGGAAAAACTAGAAGTTGCATATATTATATCTGTTCTGATTCCATTGTTTAAAATTTAGTCATAAGTAACTGTAAGATATTCTGGAAAACAGAATCTAGCTAGTCATGAAGAGGAAATAAATTTGGTGATCAATTAACAGCCTTACTGCACCCAAAAAGGAACAGATTTTATTTCTCTACCATGAAAATTTATTTTTTCCCTATGAATTCTGTTTATTCCCTCTTTAAAAAAAAAATTACCATTCAGTAGCAAGCACACAACTCAGTTCCTTAAGGTACCATTTGAGTGTTTCAGCTCCCAGCCTGATAAAAACAGTTTGATGTTACAATCCTAGCACGGTTCTGCTGACTCCCTACCAAAAGAGCAATGTTATATACATAATAAATCTTCTCATCAGCTGGTGATTCTGCTGTCATTTGGTACATGTTTTCTTCAATAAAATAACTGGCTAGCAAAAATGAACCATAGTCACTGCTGTTTTTGCAATATGTTTGAAAGGCAGGTGGTCATTCCATTTCTAAAGATTAAAAGCAATTCAGAGATAAATGTGGAACAAAAGAGAAACCAGGGCAGAAAGTGTGTGGGTTTAGGTGTTTGGTAAAATAGGATGAGAAGGGCTCTTATGTTACTCATCAACTGAGAAATACATTTCCATCTGCTTATACTAACACATTGATCTGGATACATACACTGTGACTACTATAATGCACACAAACTCATAAAAATTTGCATAGGTATAAACATTTGATATCATATTCATATTATGTTGGAAAAGTCAAATATAAAATTGGCCAATGGAGTTTTCAGACATCAGAGAATAGTCTCTTTCCCTGCCCCTCTCCCCACAAAGATATTAATTAAACATCTTTTCCATTCCAAGAATCAACAAGAACTTTTTGGGGAATATTATGTTTTAATCACTCAGAGGGGACTTAGTAAATAACCATTTTCCCAGACCCTGTAATGTTTTTATGGTGTTTTACTCAGATTTCCTTCCTCACATACCCATATACAGTGCAGCAAAAAGTCAAAGGACACAACAATTGAAAAATCCTAAGAGCATATTTGACTCAGGCATCTACTCAGTATAGTAATTCCTGCTCTAATCCTACTGGTCTTCCATATTCTCTGAGAATCCTCTGATGACAGGGAGCTTACATTCTTATAAAATAATCTTTTTCATTGTGAGGATATTTATTATTAGAGTACTTCATTGTAATAACCTGAAATCTGCAATTATTCTGTCCATTAGAACAAACTAGAATAAATCCATAAATCAATCCAAAAATCATTTCTTATATTTCTTATCTTTATGTAAACATCCCTAGCTCCTCTAGTTGTGTCTTTACATGGTATTGTGTCTTTGCAGTAACTATTTTGACCTCTAATTGTAAAATAACATATCAGTGTTTCACTCTTAAATTATAAAGACTATAATGTGATGCATGACCCCTGATATGATTTTACCAATAAACATGTCTCCAGGGCTACAATCATGTTGTTTAATACTGAGGAAAAGATATGGCCAAACACAGATTCCTATGTCACATCTCTAACATTCTCTCCTCATACTGACATGAATCCACCCACCAACACTGGTTGTAGTAGCTTAACCATACAGGATTCTTCCTGGCTGTCCACACTTCTCTATTTTATTGCTTAAACTACCATTAACAACTGTCAATGACTCCTAACATTTTTATACACTCAATACATGCATAGAATTCTTTTTATCTACTAAACTAGTTAACCTACTCAAAAGGTATATTTTGTAATTTTGACATTACTAAACCTTGCCCTTTATTTCTCTCAATTCTCAAACCAAATATTAGATATGCCTTCTACCCTTTCAGTACAGTAGTAGATGTGATAAAAGAATGAATAATTAGGTATAGGCAAAAATATAGAACAATAAAGAACTAATGTTTATCAGGTAGATTACCTGAGTGTTCTAACCTTCAGAAAGAAGGGAGGATTTGGCTTATTTTTTGAGTTTTTTTCCAAATGATGAGATTGGAGTGTTCAAAACAGAAAGTTCCGCAGGTAGAAGAGGTAGTTAGAGAACACACATGCTCAAGGGAATGTACTTTTCAGTCTTCACTGCATTTTCAAGTTCTTAAAAATATAATATGATAATATGATAATATCTGGAAAGCCAAAATAAAAGTACATGGTACTTTTCAACTGGGATATGAAAATATGCTCTACACCTAGTACTTTGGAGAAGTTATAATAAACCATTTTTTTTAATGCCAGTTACTATTATCATCATTTTATTCAGCGTGAGCTGCCTCATCCACTGGCAGCCACTTGGAATCTCCTTCATTGACCCACCCATCACTCATCCTGAGAAGTCCCAAGTGGGAGCAGCTGGTCTAGGTTTACCTTTGGGCTGACAGTGGTTAGGAGTGCTTCTTTTCCCTGCTTGAAATGCCTAATCACCCTCTTTTATGTAGTTGGTGAGCTAAGTAACAGTATTCTTACATTTATAGGTTTACAAACTGTCCCTGAAGCAATCACTGCTTGGAGTCAGTTTATGTGAAGTCCTCTGGTACCAAAAAGGTACAATAAAAGTAAAGAGCACAGAGTGGAATGTTGATGAGTCCCGTTCTTTCAAGAAAAGAGTAGACCTCAGATGGGGTGAATTTAAAGAACAGATTATAATTTTGACATTTGGCCAGAATTTTGCTACCTGTATTGTTCAGAGTCAGATCTACCAACAAGTGGATTTGTATGTGCAGTTGACCCATGAATGACTCAGGAATCAGGACCACCGACCCCGTATGGTCCCAAATCTCATTTAAGTTCTGACTATACATTTGGCACTTCACATCTGGGGATTCAACCACCCACAGATAGAAAACAATACTTTCACCCACAATTGTGAATCTGTGTTTGAGAATGTGAAAATACTGTTTTCGATCTGCAGTTGGTTGAATCTGTGGATACGAAACCCATGGTTATAAAGGTCCCACTCATTTATTGAAAAAAATCAGAGCGTAAGTGGACAGTGCAGTTCAAACCAGTGTTGTTTAAGAGTCAACTGTATTTACAACTGGCGAGTACAACTGTTCTAATTCTAAAAAGATAACATTCTATTCTCGATTACAAAATGCAATCTGTATGCAAACCCCACAGATATAGGAAAGTTCATTTTCTTGGCAGAGGTGAAAACTGTCTTTTCCATAGCAGAGAGAAGAGTAATGTTTCTATTTTGAGTGCTATTAGTGTGTGTGTGTGTGTGTGTGTGTGTGTGTGTGTGTGTGTGTGTGTGTGTATTGATGAGTGGATGTGTACTGGACTTGCAATTCTTAAGATTGCACCTCCTTAAGAGCAGCAAAGTGTCATACTCATTTGTGTATACCCCTGCCCCCAGCCTGTGCAGGACATTTAGTGGCTGCTCAGCTGATAACAGTTATATTGCTAGACAGTGATTAGTGAAGGGGAGGGGGTGGGGTTAAACCATGTCTCTTAATGATACTCTAGAAAGTAGTTTACTTACAATGTTTTTTTTTTTTTTTAATTCAAAAGAGAGGAATGGTAAAATATTTTTATTACTCAGAATGTAGTAACTGATATGAGGAAGAATGACTTTTTAATGACTGTGTTAAAGACTAACTTTCCAAATACTGAAGATTAAGAACTAATGAACATTTTTTTCAACACATTCTGAGCACTTATTGCATACTAAGTATGATCCCCTAAATTACTCAGGGATTTATATAAAATTGTTTCTGCATTTACATGTTCTCCATATATAGGTGGAAAAAAAATAAATTTGTTCATAACTTAAAAGTGAACAGAGGGAACAATTTTAGCCATGATCATCCAAGTAGTTCAATCAACCATTGCAACCACAGGGATGAATACATTGTCTACAGATGGGTCCTGATGCTTCTTTCTCAACTCTATTCCTTAACACATGTCACTCTATTTGAAATGCACTTCTCTATTTAGATAGTTACAGTATCTTATTCCAGAAATTATCTTTGTATCTTCTTCACCATCCTTTCATCTTCATCTGGGTTGATTTCCCTTTAAATTTACATAATATTTTATGTATTTGTCTCATATAACTTTGTACAATAATATTTTTAATTCATTTCAGTGTTTGTTTCCTCCCATAGTATATATGCTACTGGAAAGAAGTGATTCTATTTTATTAGTTTTAAATCACTAGCACCTATCATAGCCCCTGGTACACAGAAAGTGATAAATATATAAATTTGTATAGAGAGATCTTTTGAGATTAACATCCCTGTAATTACATTTGCCCCTTTATTACCACATTCCAATATTAAAAAAAGAAATACCATAATGTTACAAGATACACACACACATACACACATATCCAATATAATATGTCAACTATGTAACAAATATGCATATATGTATATGTTCATACATATGCACATGTATAATTTATGTATGTGCATATGAATGTAAGTCACCAAATTTCAGTAGGTTTATATGAACCTTCTATATCATTTTATCATGACTTATAAGGAATTACCAATGAATATTTCCCCTATTAATGAAAATGCTCATTAGAATAACACCTAGGACAAGACAATTTATAATATTGAACCCACTTGATGGAAATCAATGAGTTAAAAAGATAAACCTCTTATTCAAATCCAAGAAAATTATGAGTATCTGAAATTTTCAGAGTTTTTGTGATTCATAATTAAATGTGAGTCCCAGAAGCTAGCCCTCATATAAAACAATTTCTGGCAAGAGACTGGCTCTTTTTTCCAATGAATAATTTAAAATGCAACTTTTTCCACGTGAACCATCTTATATCTTGGCAGTAGGCATAGTAGTTCAATAATTTATATAATTTTGAATATAATATAGCTAATGCCATAAAAGCAATTTCTTTGATATTGAATTAGAAGAGAATGCACTTAGGCCACTGTGACTAATGACCTAGGAGCCAGCAACATGGTAAATTACCTTTTAACCCAATTTTAGAGAGATCTGTGCATGTAACCAGAGGATTCTACTGAGATCTGGCATGTAGTCGAATGATAACATTTGGTTGTGACATTCAGAAAACATAAATAAAGCATTCTCTTTGAGAAAAGAAGATAAAAGAACATAAGGATTTAAAAAATGTAGATGGTAATTGTTTAGGGGGAGCAGAATATTAATGTGAATTATGGTTTTATTATCTACATTTCTAAATAAAACCATTCTCAGAATATTTCCTAAGGCAGGACTCCAGTCACTCTGGTGATCTAATCATGGTTATTTCATGATAGATGAACAAACACACATTAGTGTGAAAATGTATAGATTTGATGAGAAACCAAGCAATGTATATGAAAATGGATTCCTTGGGTTTTCCAAGGCAAGTGAACAGACTAAGGGCTTGCCAAGATGTAAGGCAGAGATGGCAAAATTTTGACTTCATGACTGAATCCAGACCATGGTGGGCTTGCAGCATGTGGTGAGGATTTTGTAAACACATAAATCTATGGGCACTGTTTACTTTCATAGACCATGTAGATTTCTATATTATGACAATTTCCCAGTACGATGATCAAGTATCTTCAGTAAGTGACAAATTTTTCTAATTCCCATAATAGTACCATTTGGGTTGGTGCCTGGGCAAGTCACAGATATTTGGATGAGTTTGTATGGTACAAAAAAGGGAAGATTTGTGTCTTAAAGAATGGCCAACCTTGACATTTATTTCCTAAATGGAAATTATCAGTGGTATCTGCCCTCTTTAGACTGGTGCTCTTCACCAGGCCCTATCACTCATAAGGGATATATGCATATTTTTCCTTCACCTATATTACTCATTTGTGTTACCTATACATTACATTAGATATCTTAGTTTTAACCTAAGTAAACAGGGCTTTGATCCCCATGGGAATTTTTCTCATCTAGTTTTGGAGTTTCTGTTTTGTTCCATTTTTTAGCTCCATGCCAATGCTACACTCTCCTTGTTGTGCCTTTATAATAATGTCTTAAAGTCAGTTAGTATAAATCCTCTAACTTTCATTATTCTTTTACAGACTATGCCCCAAATTGGTGATTTTTAAAGAACTACAATTATGTGTTTTACTCAGAAGACTGCAATATAGACACAGTATTTGGAGTCTCATGGGGATGATTTGAAATGTCAGGCCCAAGAAGAGTTGGGGTGCTTCCTAGGTTCTCTTTTAGCTCCTGTTGTCTCAGAAATTCTTTATGTAAATAAAAAAATTGGAGTACACAAGTGGTGTCTCCAAATGTTCTCTCCAGCATGGTGGCTTCGTGGTGGGTAGGCTAATTATAAGGCAACTCAGATCTCCAAGAGTCAGCGTTCTCAGAAAACAAGACAGATGACAAGTGACATTTTGATTCAGTCTTGGAAGTCACATAGCTTTACTTGTCAACACTATTATTTGAAGCATCCAAGAACCTAATCAAATCCAGCTGAGGATGGGGCAGGAATAGTAAAAAGACACCATTCACGATGGGGGAAGTCTTAAAGAATGTGGGGCCATGCTATAAAACTGCCACATAAGCCAACTAAAAAAGAAACAAGTGTGTGAGTGGAAGAAGAAATTGTGGACTACATATATAGAATTCTGCCGCATGATAGACCCCACCCCTGCCAACAAAAGTCATTAAGCTCTCACTACATTATATATAGCAATATCTAACAAATATTAACCTTTGTGCAGGTATCCTTTTGTTAAACATGTTTCCACTTGGAAAACAAAGAAAACTACAGTGCCCGATTTTGAAACCTACTTGCTCAGTTTCTAGGGGATATATGTCTTAAAGGGACACTTTATTTTTAGCCAAGGATTAAGCATCATTCTTTCATGAACTTGTTGGGCCACACGGAAATCTCTGGGATCTATAGAAAAATACATACATCAAAATATTGAAATTAAATGTATGAAATTATTAATAGTGATTCCCTGTGAAAAGTGGAATTATATTAAATTAAATCACATGAAATTACCAGTAGCCATTTGTTTTTAACCTGACAAAAGACCTTTTTAGATGTTTCAACCTAATAGGTGCTTTTGAGTTTTCCTTCCTCATTCTTTACATATTTTTCCAAATTCTTTTCAATAGGTGTGTACCACCTTCATAATTAGGAAATTAACTATTATGTTTAAACAACAAAGAAAAAAGAGTACTTTAGAGAAGGCATTATTTTTCTGAAAGTGCTGCGATGATGCATTATCTCTGCAAGTACAGAAAGCAGTGTGGCAGCCTTTAATATAAAAATCTGCTAAAACACATTTATAGAAACCTGAGCCTATCAAGGAGAACTCACTGAAACAAGCTTACCTCATGAAAGCAGGATCCAGGTGTTACATTATAATTCTATGAGTCCAAGGGTAGACATTGGACTCTCCCATGCTTTAAAAAATGCTAAAGCAAACTTTTAACTATGGGAAATGTTTTGCAAAGAAGGCAGCTGGGTTCTAGCATGACACAGCTGGGCTGTTTCCTCTGGTTTATGTGGAGAATAGTTCACTGCCAAGGATGCGGCAAGAAAAGTTCACCCAGGCCATTCCAGAGGGTGCTTTCTGGCACATTTCTAAACAGAACAGTGGAGCTGGCTCCCAGGTTTATGGGAATAGTGACTATGCTGAAAGAAGTTTCTTGCTTTCCTCAAGATAAATTCCTGCAAGGAGAAATCATTGACTTATTTGGTTGGAATTTTTTTTTAAGTATACTGCCAAATCGTTTCCAGGAAAAACAACTCATTATTAATTCTTAATAAAATGTTACCATCAATGTAGGTTTTAAAGATATAGAGTTAGCCCCTTAAGAATTTTGCCTCGTCAGGCATGGACACCTGTATTTGTGTGCTCTAAGTTATTTAAGTCATGGTATTCTTCCTATGTGTTTTGTAACTATTTTCTACTAGAGAAAAGTGTGAATTAAGCAGGCATTGCAGATTCCCTGTGATATACAACAGGCTAAGTGTGCTGTAGCCTTCCTGCTGCTGCTGCTGCTGCTGCCTGAGGGGGTAGCTGCTATTATGGTCTTGATTTTCAGCAGTATTTTATATCTTTGAACCATCCAAGTAAGTGGAACTGAAGCTAGCCTGAGGTACAGCAGGGATTTGAACTCTCGTGTATAAACACTCATGTGTAGAGGCTAGCTATTGATCCTCTAGCTAAAATAAAGCAAAACATTTAAAAAATGCAGTCAAATATTGAAACTCTTGTATAACAGTATTACATTTTGCCTTCAAAATAGTTATATAGCAGGTGAAAAGTTGCCTTCAATCAAAATTTTTAAAATCAATAAATGTTAAACTACCAAAACCTACCCTTTCAAAACCAGTATCCTCATTAAATTCAATATATATACACGTGTATGTGTGTGTATTTGTCACTGAAAATCTACCTAGAAAATACCTGTGCCTTCCTTCGGTGAGAAAATCTATATTAAAATTTAGGAATTACTTTCTCTCACCCCACTTGATGTGTCAGATAGTCGAGCTAAAATGGAGAGAAGGGAAAGAGAGAAGGAAGCTATTTCCACTTTGATTGTTTCTATAACTCCATATCCTCTGGGGTTTATCCCTCTTAGATGCTTACTTTATTCCCTCAATTGCTTATTGTCTTGCTCACTGTTACACAAAACCAATTCTAGATTTTCCCCTGGGAAAATAACACGATGAGGAAAAGTTGCCCATGATACCTTTTTACCTTCAGTGTAGAAGGTATACTGCTATCAGGAAGTATGAAAATACATGCAAGCTATTAAACATCATCTCTTCTAGGAGTAGTTACATTTTAATATTAAGCCATTGAAGGCAAATAACCACTCTGAGGATGGTA
>CM053502.1:44614841-44666199 GCA_028627145.1 Eidolon dupreanum | reverse complement strand
AGAAATACCATTATTTTAAATGAGTTAAAAGGAATAATGAATCCCCAAACTTAGAGAATCATTGAAAAAAAGTCACATGGGACCTAGGGCATTATAATTACATTTTCAGTGTATTTCAAATTCACAGAATTTTTATTATATCATCCTCACAGTGGTATGAAATTCTATGGGAAATCTTATTTAAGCAGTCAAATAAATATTAGTTTGGCACATGAAACAAAAATAAAACAAATGTTTGTTGAATATCCCATATATGCCAGGCCCATTTCTAGGTTCTGATGACATATATGCTCTTGAATAAAGCAAACAATGTTTCTACCCAAGGACTTCACCTACGTTCTATAAAGAAAGGACAAGCAATAAATAAGTAAAGAAATAAAAACCAATAACGATGACATTGTAAAGAATACTACCTACAACAAAGAAACTATAAGAGGAGTGAGAAGAGACAAGGTGGTGGATTCAAGTGGTTAGTTCAACAAGACACATACCCAGGAAAATTGATCTTGTTTTATGATGATCAATGCCATCAGTGACACGTTTTAAAATAAAATTTTAACCTTTTAGCATTCACTCTGAAATTCACATTTTAGTATTTCTTCTTTGTGGTAACTTTTTGGGGTGGAGGAATTCGCTGTGGAGAGAGGCTGGTCAAGCAGAACACCAAAGAGACAAAATTGCTTTTATTTTTATTTCTCGTTTGGTCTGGAGAACATGTTTGAAACAGATCTAGTGATTGTGTGCATAATTCAAATAGATATAATAAAACCTTTGAAGGTTTTTGTTAATGAGCCTATAACTTCAGAGAATGAGTGGTACTCAGTGTACTTCCCTATAAAACACTACTTTTACACCTTGACTAAGGAAGCAGGTTGGTTTTGTGCCTAAAATACTATGTTTACAATAAATACTGGACTGATATTTTCCTATAACCTGTGAGTGTATGATTAAATAACTGTTATGTGTTGTAGAGTAAATAAATACTCCATCCAACTTTAAGCCCTGGCAGCCTAAAAAAGGCCTCCAAATGGTTTGGTATCTGTAGTGTTTCTTGGACTATTACGAGTTAAGAACTTGATGGAGCAGTTAATTGATTTTAGTGAGCCGGTGCAAATTTACAGATCCAAATAGTCATGTCTTGAATTTACAGTTAAGATACCCATCAAATTCATCCTTTAAGGGTTCTTAATAGTATGTGACTTAACTTCACATCTCATGCAGCTAAGTTTAGGTATAAATTCTATTTTCTTTATTATTTCTGAAAATCATCTGTACAAACTCTTAATATAATAAAACACTATGCTTATATGATTCCTGTGATGTACAGATTAGTAACCGTTGTGTTGACTTCTCAAATTTTAATGGTTTTGATCCAGACTATAAGATAAATTCTTGGAAGAAATTTAAGTTAAATATGTGAATGTTGCTCATTAAACAAACAAACAAATGAAAAACTTATTTATATAACTCAGAAGATATATACATATTAACAAACAAAAAAAGCAAACCGTGCATCCTTTCAAAAACTCAATTGTTCATTATAATGTAAATGGAAAGGGGATAATACCAAATGGCTGGTTGTGTGGAAATCATTAGTATTTGTTTCGGATACATATTTAAGATTTTCCTTGCTAATACTGCTTCATACCCTGCCTGAGGACACTGTGATAGATGACTCACATGGGGGAAGGCAGCTGGGGCAAGTCAGACTGCATAATTTTTTGGTGAAAGGGAAACCAACAAGAGATTTATATTACCTTTAGTGAATCTAAATCTATAGATACGTTTAAATATGTACCATCATTTCATCATGGAATCAACCGAATAGAAGTTAAGGATAGGATACTAAATAGCAATTGAATTTGAGGCCTGTGAATAATTAAAGTCAAAGCAGGTTATTAATTTTAGGGATCAAGAGTGATTCCTTTAAGTGTACATGGAAATTAAAAAAAAAGAAAAAAAACATTTCATCCAATACAACTTTTAAATCTACTTCAGACTCAGGTGTTTAGAAAGCTCTTGGTGCTTTACAATTTATTTAACTGGTGACATATAACAAGTAATTATGAACACAGCTGTAAAGTCTTGTACATCCCCAATTAGAGCCCCATTAGGAGAGAGATATTCTGTGATTTAGTATGAAATCTAGAACTTTTTTTACTGTTTTATTTCATGGTGTCATGATGATGATGATGGCAGTAATGATATCACAATAATTATTTTCTGTACATTAAACCAGTTTACATTTAGATGAATAACATTCCTTTATTACCCTACTCTAGGTCATAAATACTTAAATAACATGCACAGAAATATGAAACACTTATTAAAATCCATAATTATTTAGTAACTGAAAATTATTGAATTGATTAAACACATTTTCTCCCTTTTTAAACCAATCATTTAAGTTAAATTTCTAAATGAGTTTGAGAAAGTTTGAAATAAAGTATATAGAAAATGAATATACATCTGGAATAGTAAATTATTGTAACTCTCATTTTTCTTTTTTTCTATGTAAGGGCACAGAATATTGGATATATCATAAGACACACTGCTTTGTCATTCAGAGTGCTCAATAGAGTCTTTCCCACCTGTATGCATGCATCATTCATATGCAAACAATAACCCAGGAACAGCTACCAGAACTGGATGGTCTTAAGACTCCTGAGCCATGATCATTCTTCCCTGTTCCTGCCACCCAGAACAGAAGCATCTCTTTTCTCTTCAATTTTCCCTTAGCCTGATGCTCCCTGGAATCATCCTGAACCCTTCTCCAGTACCATACCTTATTCTGAAGGCAGAGTTGACAATACTTTTATTTATGTTGTCTTATATTGAGGTTTTTAATAGTTTTTCTTCATTGTAAATAGCACCACTCCAAATAGCTTAGTGTATAAACTGTCCTACATGGCTCACATTAAAAGAAACCAACATGAAAATAATCTTTGCTGATTTGAACCCAGAAAGCATACTTTTTAGATGTTGTTACTTGTGTGAAATGGTAAAGGGAGACGTGGAAAATACGTTTTCTTAGTTACCTCTCTGTCTCCTTTTAATTTTAAGTTCTTTGAGGACAAGGATTATGCTTTGAAATTTTTATATTTCCTGTGAGTCCAGAATTATTTCTTTCATAATACTTAGTAAAAGTTTGAGATCTTCAACTGAATATGAAATGACTTTGAATATTCAGCGAAGCAACACCTATTTTTGCCTCCATAAGCTACAGTGCATGTAAAGGATTTCATTGGCTCTCTTTACACACAGTATCTGCAGCCAACAGGTGATGCATTCTACAGAGAAGAGCCTTGCCAAAGGGATATTCCCTTACTAACATCCTCTTTCCAGATGTTGTTTCCCTGAAGCAGATCCTGAATTATGAGTCCCCGTGAGATAATCGCAATCACTGAGATGACATGTCACATCTGAAATTCAACACTCTTCCGCAACCACACACTTTCCCATAGTTGAATGTCAAACCTAAGTTGATTGCTAAGAAACTTGGTTGTTTCTCTGAGAAGTCAAATATTGCGCTTAATATTAGTTTACCACTCATGTTTACTGCTTAAACTAAACTATTTTAAGATCAGATAGAATTGGCAAAATAATGTAATTGAGAGGATAGAATTGCATGGTCTTATCCATCATTTCTCTGTCTGAAGTTGAATCAGTTATATGTTTGAAATATATAAATAAACTAGCCAGGCTAGACTAATCTCTGTGTGCTATCTTCTACATAAAGAAGGAAAGTAATAATGTAAATTGTTCTTTTGTTTTCTTAATAGTGGTCATTGGTATGAATTTTTGTAGGTGGATGTGTTCGTGTGTATATTCACACATGTGTTCACATATATTTCAGAGTTTACTACATCAAACCTATACTACATCCACATGGCCAACTGATTCTTGTTTAATGCTATAAGTTTATTTTCATTAACTCTCCTGTTCACAATAGTAATTCATTCATTTTTCCCTGTTATCTTTCTTTGGTTTTTTAATATCTGTATTTCTGTTCTGTTTCATTTAAGCTAAAAAGAGTCTTCCGTTTAGAATGTTTTTCATTTCTTGTTTTTTTTTTTTATTATTTGACTGAGAAGAGCTCACTGACGAGTTTAATGATAATACGTTTTGAATGCCAATTAAAATATGTCATTTAGAAACAGTTACAATGGTATATTACTTAGGAATAAGCCCTTTCCTCAATCATAGCAACAGTTACATATAATCAAATATTTTGTATTTGTAATTATCATCCTAGATTTTCTTGTAGCAGAGTTATGGTTCTGTTATAAATCAAAGATTATATTCAAAGTATGGGTAATTTAATTCATTCTTATGACAGATTTTAGTTAGTGTTTTTTATTAACTATGAAAATATCTCTTGCATAAAGAAACCCTGTTAGATTTTTTAAATCTAACAATTTAAAAAATTCCAGTAAAATATTTTTTTTATTAATTATCAAGGTATCTAATTTTCATGTATTTAGCTTTGACCTGCAACTTCAGCATGCCATAATTTTTTTGTAATAAACCAAAACTTATGGCATAGGCCAGTCCTGTACACTACCAAAGTGGCAAAGTTCTAAGGGCAGTTTAAAGGCCTGGGAAAAGAGTAGTACCGAAATTAAATGCAAGAGCACGTGTGTCTTTTAAGTCATCTAGTAATAATAGCTAACACTGATACTAGGTGCTTTTTAAGTTATTTAGCATATATTGACTTATTTAATCCTCATGACAGCTTTATGTGGTCATTGTCACTATTATCTCCAGCTTTCAAATGATGACACTGAGGCTCAGCTGTATTAAGTAATTTGTCCTAGATAACACAATAGCCAGTAGAGGACCCAGGACTCATATCCATGTTATTTGAGGATTAAATGAGACCATTTAGTATTTGAGAGAATGTGGACACTTCAATCCTGGAAATTAATTTAGGAATTTTTCTATCCAACATTCCCAAAGTGTATTCCATGATCACTAGTTTCACCACATGCTTTGGGATGAAATCTTCCATAGTCTAATACAACAGGAAAAACAAACAACAAACAAACAAACAAAAAAACATAATATTTTCCTTTTCACTCTTGGAGATTTACTGTGGGTATAACAGAGTTTCTAAGAAATCTCCAAATGAAGAGAGCTGTTTCAGCTAGTGGTTTCCAGCCAATACAGACAAGAAAACTTACTAAATACACTTTCATAGCCCTTAGATACAGTGTTCTTTAGAACATAAATGCTGAGAATCTCCAGACCTACTCTTTGGCATATAGAAAATTGAGGCCTAATATACCTTTGGGACCCTGAAATCTTACCTCCCAGTCCTATACCTGTTAATCTCATTCAGCTCTTAAATCAGCATGTAGGCATAATTGTTCTGCTATTTTAAGTTAATTCCAAATTTCCATTTTTATTTAATCATTTCAACAAGAAAATCATCATGATAGTGACGATACATGGATAGAAAAAAACAGATTGGCTATATCCTAGTTTACTTAATTCAAAGTATCTACAATAAAAATTTAATTTAAGCAATATTTAAACTTTTTTGTTATTAAATATTCCATTTATTCTGAAATATTTAATATCTAAAAATTAGAGAAAAATAAAACTAACAAATTAAAAAAAAAAGGCTAGAGAATTTACCTTTGGGTGATGGTTATAGGCCATAAGTACATTTCACCACTACAATTTTATTTCATGGTGTCATGGCATTATCATATAGTAGTTCAACAGAATTTTATATATTTTTTTCTGACCACTGCATGTTTTACCATTTCAGTTCCTCCGAAGATATATGACATCTCAAGTGATATGACCATCAATGAAGGAACCAATGTCACTCTTACTTGTTTGGCCACTGGGAAACCAGAGCCTTCCATTTCTTGGCGGCACATCTCCCCGTCAGGTAAAGCAGAAATATATCAGTGTTGTTTGTGCTGTTCAATATTCTCCTTTAACCTCACTCAGAATTTAAGAGTCAACTTATTTTTTACATCTTCCTCATGAAGTAGGCAGGATGAATATTTTTGTACTTATCCTTTATACCTAAAGATGATGTAGTTTACAAAGTTAAATGAAAATTTTCTGTCACAGCCCAGAATAGAACCTATGTCTCTTGATTCTTAGTAAGATTATTTTTATTTTAGTATACTAGATAATCACAGATCAATAGACAAAAGACTCAAATGTTGGAAATATCACAAGAGAAATATCTTCATTTAAATGTATACGGCTTTTATTCAATTGGCATTCACATGTTAATAGGCCCTCATGAACTGCTAAGGTAATCAAGGGAGAATGAAATTATACAAATTATGAGATTGCTGGGTCTAATTTGAAAATGCAGTTCAGAATCAAGGATCTGGTAGTTAGAATGAAATTGTAACTGATGAGAGATCTAAAAACCCAAGAATTTAAATAACTCGTACAAGATCACATAGCTAGGTGAAATTAAGGGATGTAACATGTTTATAGGTTTCTGGTGCTTCTGCTACAGTGCACATCTTCTGAAAGACACAGTCTACTTTTGGAAGTTGAGGATAATTGTCATCAAAACATTTCTGTTTTTACTGCCACAACTCTAACAGAATCATCAATTTGTGTAAAATTTAAATATTAATCTGTACAGCTTTCAGTGTACCATGGAAGTGAGGATGGTGCTTTTAATGAATAGGATGACACACAATTCAGATAATGAAATTTTATTTTATTTGTTTTATATATTTAGTGGAAATAACTCCAACAAAGTAGTGTGATGAAATTGCTTTTAAAGAAATTAGGCACATTTTATGCAGGCATAGAAAGAGTACAATTGGAACATCTATTTTATCTGCTAATGCTTTCTTTAGTATCACTTATCCTTAAGTGTCTTTCAGTTTCCTCATTTATGCAGTAGGTCTAATGAGACTTACTCACATCATATGCTTAGTATTAGTATTAATGTGAGAAAAAAATCAATATAACAGCAGTATACACTTATATAATATGCATTATGGCCCCTATAATATTTCTGAAGCATGAGTGTGTTCTTGACTGCCAATATCTCACTCCCTAGAGTGACTACAGAATCATAAAACTGGTATGTGATCGCTGAATTAGTGACAGGAATCTCTGTGGGATGTGAGACAAACCCAGGACTAGCCATTAGAGTACATGTGCTCCTATTTCAACTTCCCTATTGATTAGCCAATCCTAGAGCAAATCTGTTAGCCTCATTCTGTGCTAGTTTCCCACTTTCCAAAAATCAAATGATAATAATCCCTGACTATTGTGAAACTCAAAAAAAGGTAATAGGCATAAATGTGCTTTAAAAAGTATAAGATGATATGCAAATATGTGACTGATTCTTAATCATCTTTCCAGGGATTTAAATCGGATATGGTAATATAATTTTTGTAAGAACGAAGCACATAATCTCCATCTTTATATAATTTAAGATTAATATTTTGGACTTAACTCTACTGAATTTCAATGCTCGTTATTATGCATATTCTTCTTTTTGAGTGCTTGGATACATTTTAGTTTAATTAAATAGCATGAATGTTAGTGAAGTTATTAGAATAATGATAATTGATAACATCATGAAGCTGAGAGAAGACAGATCGGGTTTATAAGTTAAACTGTGTAGAGATTTGTTTTTCTTATCCTGCCAAACAGAGCAAATTAGTAAAATTAGCATAAATATTAACTATTATCCAATGAATAGCTAGACATGGCTGATATTTTTATAAATGCTTCCAGTATTTTCAAATTAGAATTTGTTAATGATCTGTATTCAAATGCATAGCATTGTGGAGTTTCTGATTTAAGTAACATGCCTGATAACTCTATCAGCTTTTTACAACTTAATATATTTATATTTGGATGCAAAATTGTAAAATCCAGTGATCTGTTTACATTTTACCTAAGAAATGTCAATATTTTGTATATTTTCTTTTCTTTTGCTGTATCACATAAGAAATGTGGCTCGAAACAGCAGTCACCATGTAAGCAAAGTTTAGTGTTAAAAACAGATATAGATATACAGTTGACTCTTGAACAAAATCTGGTTATAACTTTTCAACTCCTTGAGAAAAGTTGCCCCTGGGTATCTGATGGGAATTAGACACCAAAATTTACAGATGCTCAAGTCCCTGATATAAAATGGTGTTGATCTATGTATACAGTGAGACCTCAACATCTGTGTAATCTCAACTGCAAATCGAAATTAGTACAGAAATTTTTTGTAAAAAATCCACATATAAGTGGACTCCAGCAATTCAAACATGTGTTATTCAAGGGTCAACTGTAATCCCTGTTCACATTAGAAGCAATGGCTAGTTTTTGCACTTGTGTAATTTGTTTAGATCTTTCTACCAGTAACTTTGGTAATTCTTGCCAATTTATTTATAGTGTATTCTAGTTTTAAAAATCAATAAGAACTGTCAAGTCACAGAATGATAGCTCTGTAGAAATTCTCCCTAATTTACAGAAAAATTACACTGTGGGTTCAACCACATCATAGACATCACCTGAGCCAGTTGGAGTTGCCATTCCACTTGTTCAAACTAGTCAGTGTATGTTCCCCCAAAACATCTCTCCTAAGATGTTTCTGGGTATATGAGCTTCCTTAGTGTTTACTTATACCAATGATTCCTTTCTAATTTTTATCTTTTGTATTTAGAAATTAATTTCAAATTTATATTTTAAAATTATTAAAGAAATTATACAAAGAACATACTATATCCTTTACTCAGTTTAACGCATGATCATTTCTCCCATTTTTATCATATTTGACATGTGTAGAGTATGTAGAAATATACATGTATATGTTTTTTCTTTAACTCATTTGAGAGTAATCTGTATATACATCATACCATTTTCTCCTTAGTTATTTCAGTGTGCATTTCTGAAAATTAGGACATTCTCTAACATAATCACAGTGCAGTTTTCAACTTTAATGCATTTAACATTGTTATCATACTTTTATTCCATGACTATCCATATTCCAATTCTGTCAACTGATCAAATAGTGTCCTTTATAGTTTTTTTTTTCCTCTAGTGCAGAATTTAAGTATTATATTTAGTTGTCACATCATATTAGTCCTCTTTAATCTAGGAACTAATTCTTTAGTCTTTCTTTGTCATTACTGAACATTGACATTTTTCAACAATACATATAACCCTTTTTTAAAATAGGATATTTTTCCTTTTTGGTTTGACTCATTTTTCTTCATGATTAGATTCTAGTTATGCCCATCTGGAAATAAATAAATGAAGTTGTAGCCTTCTCAGAGAATGATATCCAGAGGCACAGGATATCCATCTGTTCCTCATTTGTGGTGTTAATTTCAATTACCCAATTAAGGTATTGTCTGATTTTTGTACAGTTACTTTTTTTTCTTCACATGCTACCAGTAAGCAGCAGGGGAAGATTTTAAGAACATAACATATAAATATCTGCTATTTGTCAAACTTACCCTTACATTTAGCATTATCAGTGATTCTTTTGTGAACCAATCTTTACCATAATAATTACAAAAGGTGATTTTTCTAGCTTAAGCAATCCTGCTTTTACCAATCACGTGGTATTCTGCTATAATCAAGAACCACACTTTCCCTTATTTGTTATTTGTTTATCTGCTTATTATGATATAGACTCATGGGTTTCTAACTTTTAAAAATTGTTACAATTCATTATTGTTTTTAATTATTTTGATGCTCGAATTACCTCTAACTTAGCCAGTGGGGGTCACTTTATTCTGACTCCTCTGTCCTCTTGTTATACCCCTATCATTATTTTTTAACACTTTCATACTTTCCTCCATGACAAAATATGCCAGGCTCATCTTGTGTCTTTCCTGACCCAGCTCTGGAATCCACCATTTCACCTTACTGAAAATGATTAAACATCATACACTTAGTATTATTATATATTGGTTTAAAATAGATGACCTCAGAGACTCAGAGGTCTAGGCTATTTCCTGTGATTTTTCTGTTAATCACAAGAACTTAAATAACCTCAGCACAAAGGATAGACCATTTTTTATTTTATTTTTTGTAACAGCAAGTGTGGAACAGAGTCAGTAACATAGTATATATGCAAAATGCTTGTAGAACTATTAGGCAAAATATTTACATCAAGGAATAGATAAGAGGGAAATTGTTCTATCACTAGAAATTTAGATAGGTTCATATATCTTTATTTACAAGATAAACTACTGTTTTAACTAACCTCTGCCTGTTTCTTTATCGACTTAAAAATTTTTCAAGGTTTCTCAAAATCCGTAATATAAGATGTATGATTCCTTTTCATTCCTAGAAGTAATTTTTTTATGAATCAGATGATACTAGAATAGCACAGTGATTAAAATCATGAACTTTGATGTCAATCAGAATTTGATTTGAGACTCAGGTCTTCCTTTTACCAACTGTAATATCTCAGTCAAAGTTGTTAGTTTCTTTAAACTTCAGGTAGAAAATGGTGATAATGATTATACCCAATTCACAGAAGTATTATGAGAATTAAATAGGATAGCATAGAATATTTAACAGAGTTCATGAGTTATAGTAAATATTCCGTAATGTTAGTTGTTAATGTACTACAGGAATGTGTTTGGATATGGGGCCAGGTAGAATCTCCAGGCCTGTTTCTGAAACTGAGGGGCCTATTTACAGCTCTTGAATACAGTTCACATAGCTACTCTCAAATGAGGATATTATGAAGCGAAAAATTACTTTGAACTTTTGGAGAACATTGACAAGCCACCTGATTTGGCATATAAAGACAAAATAAAAATTTTAATCACACATCATTTTATTAATAAATCCAGATTCAGTCAGAAAAAAATAGGAAAAGTTAGAAGATATATTTTAAAATAATAGATTACATATAATAAATATGGAGACATTTTGAAAGCTTCTTTCAAATTTTTACTTATTATTCATTGCTGTTTGTTTTAATTCCTGTTTCCTAATTTATTCCTATTCTTAGATATCTGGAATCTCGAGAAATGTTCTCACTCTATTTTGTTGGTGTTTATTATCTGACAAAAATATTCTTTTGGCTCTGAAGCTAAAATGTGAGCATAAACAATGGCTGTGTGTTTTAAACTCTTTGTTGTCAAATTTCCATATGCCTAGTACCTTTGGGCACATATTTTCACCCTGATTATCCATAGGAGTTAATACCATTACTTAACTCAAGATAAAGCCTGTTCTGTGAAGGCATCTTTCTTCTGCTATGCTCTGGATTCCATCCTCTCCCATATTTTTAGATCCTTATTCCATTTAATATTCTCTTTAACCTCTTTCCCTTTATTGATTTCATAATGTCCACATTTAAATAGGCTCGTGACTTTTTTTTTCTGAAATTAGTCCTTTGACACTGATCACTTTAGTTTAATATACTATTATTGAGTACTTATAAAGAAGAATACAAATAAGTGGTCAGAGATGTAGAAATACATACAGAAAGCCATGATTTTGAGAAACCAAAAGAGGTAAAAGTTTCCTAGAGCAGTGAGTGGTGAACAATGTAAATCAAGTCAAGTAAGGATCAAATATAATTACCTTTGAGTTAGTTTGTTTGGTGATCATTGTGACAATTCAATGACAAAATGAACCAGAAACCCAGCTGTGGAGGATTAAAAGTAAATGAACAGTGAATAACTAGATGTGGAGGCAAAACTATACATTTAGTTAACCTTGGTGGAAATTTGATTTCTCTACTTTCACACATGTTGTTTCTGCTGTTAGGAACATCATTTTACCCTTTATTTAATCAACAAACTTACTCATCCTTCAACATTTTTTGAAACCATTCGTAAGCATCCGGTCAAAGTCAGTTGATTTTTCTTCCATGGTTGCATAGTACCTTGTCCGTATTGTCTATGGCTGCTTTCATATTACAATGGTAGAGTTGAGTAGTTACAATAGAAATCATATAACCCACAAAACCTAAACTTTTTACTGTCTCATCCTTTAAGAAGAAGTTTGCGGACCCCTGCATTAGATATTTTTATAGAGGGTTTGGTTTTAAATTTTGTTTTCCAGCTGCAAGACATGTAGGTTTAATGTTAGCACATTAAAGCTTCTATAACCTTTAAAGAGAGTTAAATACAACCTTAAGACAGAAAATATTAATTACTAATTATTTGAAAAAATAGAAGACTGCAAAAATGAAAGTTATTATCTAAAAACTATGTGTACTGCTAAATCTATTATTTAAAATAATTTTGATAATAGTTCAAATCATTACAGGTACAAACTGAAAAATATTACTTTCTATTAGTGTCTGAATTCTGTTATCATTCCTATTTTTTTAAAGAAAGTCTTCTTTGAAATACCGAAGTGGTAGCCCAACACCAAGGGTGATATGTAGAAGAGGCTATAGATGTGCTCCTTGAAAGCTATCAGCCTCCTGTCACCCTAACACTGTAATTCTTTGAGTCTTTTTTTCAGTTTTGCAATCCTGACACTATACTTTTCTCTTTAATGTTAGGAAGAAAAAATTTAGTAAAACCAGCAATTTATGCTGATGACATTTCAACAATACCAGATCTTTAGATTACAAGCTATGGTTCTACTTCCATTGTAGAGTTGTACTCTATGAAGAGCTTTTGTGAATTTCCATAATGGTTTTACATAATGGATAATTATATAATAAATGTATCTACTTAATGTTGGCAAGTTAAATTTTTACCATAAGATTGCATGCCAATAATTTATATATGCAGTTAAAATTGCCTCTTTGTTCTGAGAGTTTTCTTTATAGTAATTTTAACTTTCATTTGTCTGTTTCCAAAGCCCCTTTACTTCTATCCATTTGCTGGTGGACTATGTGAAATTGTTTGCATTCAGAACTGTTTATGCCTGCTATTTGACTATAGAAAGCAAGAAAATATGCAGTATTTTTAAGACACATCTAAGGCTAAACAATGAGCCTGATGATAGGATGAATCACTATAAGAAATAATCTATTATTCTCAGAGGAAATAATATCCATATAAAAAAGAAAACGAGAACCCATCAAGCATCTCAAAGCATTTCATAATAGATCTTCCCCTGCCCCCATGGAACTTGATTTTCTGAGAGAGCTGGAACATTAGCAAAATAAATAAATAACACTCTAGATTTTGTCTCTCCTTAGTGGGCTAAATTTTGGGTTAAAAATTGGCATTAGGGTGTTTATATATTAAGAATTATGTTTTTGTAGAGTCTTTTCCCTGAGTGATTTCAATGTCATGTTACACATATTAGGAAAGTTTTACATAAAAGGTTACGTCTAAACAACTTAGGGGTGTGTTTAAAAATTATCATTAGAAAATGCAGCTTTTACTTTGGTTGTAAATTTTATACTAATTCATGCTAAAGTTAAACTACAAGGGTAAAAATTTCATTCATAATATTGAAATAGATCCCAAAAGGATCTAGAAAGAATACCATTAGGTACTGCGTATGTATAAAATTAACCCAAATAACATTTATCATATTATTTATTAAACACTTAGTATTTCTCAGACATTGTTCTAACATTATGTTAGGTTAACATATATTCACTAGTTTACATGTAAAGTATTATAGCTTCATTTATAACATCATGAGAAAAAAGAGCATGATGTTCATTTGAAACCAGGTTGTAATAATCATTTGAACCTAGGCAGTCAATGAAGGTACAACATGGTTTTATTATCCCATAAATGTAAGATCATATCCATCAAGGCTACATTTGTACACGAACAAGGCCTTCTGGAATTTAGGTGCTGTCATTGGATGGATTATTACTAAAATGTATAAGTAAGAAAAAGAAAATATGTTAATAATGATTTTTTTTTTAGCTAGGACTCAAAGTGTCCCTGACAATTATAGTCATGAGCATATGTTTGGTTTGCTATAAATTGCTAATAGAGGAGTTATGATGTCTAGTGAAAAGGAATACTATATCTATTTTCTTTACTCAAAATAGATATATTGCTACTGAATTTTAATTATAAGCCAGTTTGTTTTAAAATTATATATTTGTGACTAACTTGATCATAATGGAATAATTCTCTAGTGGGAAATTAGAATGATTTTAGTGACCTTGGATTACAGATCAATAGAACTATGATAAACAATTATTCCTTTCACTTTTTGTATGCTATCTCTTTAAGATCCATAATTCAGGCAAATATAACTACATAGTACTTGCTCAATAAATAACTGTTAAATGACACACTATTTCAGAATACTATAAATTCTTTATGTGATTAGTAAACATTAACTGATTAATATTTAAAAATCAATATTACCAATAAATGTTTTTATTAATAATCTTTGTGAATAGATTATTTACCAAAGACATTATAGAAAAAGCTAATAACATTTTTATAATTATCCAACTTTTATTCATGAAGGCAATGTAGCACAGTGCTTGAAAGGACAGGGTTAGTACTTGGACTACTTGGTTTCAAATTCCTGCTTTGTCACTCACTGTGTGTGTTAACCAGAACAAATTTCTTAAGCTCTCTGTGCCTCAGTTTCTTTATCTGCAAAATCAAGATGATAATAATAATATTACAGGGCTGTTATATAAAGGAGATAGTACAGATAAACAATTTAAAAGAATACTCAGCCAAAGTTAGGAGCTCTGAGTTTTTAGCTATTATTAAAATTTATTTTACAGTTTATCTTTATGTAAAAGTTGCTTGGGGATAGATAATAAAAGATAGCAATGATAAATATTGTGTTCTTATGTGATAAAAAATCAATTAAAGGCAGTGTAGTGATTGCACTTCTAATCTGGAGTGATATTATTTTGTACAAGATAACATAGGAAGTAGAAGAGAGATTGTTTACTGGGCAACTACTGGAATGACTTCTAAAAACAAAAGTTTGAATTATTTAGTCAACTTTTAATAAAGAGTAATTGATGAGAGGGGAAGGAAAAGAAACACACTATATTAGGGGAGGGGTACTTTTTTATTTTTAGATTTATTCTGTGCTGTAGGAAAAAAAATCTGTAAAAATAAAGAGTGAAAGAAAAGTGTCTTTTAAATAGCTATATATTACTGAGGGATTGCCCTCCTAATAAAGGAGCAAGTCTCTCTAGACTTTGGTATGATTATTAACACAAACAAAGACAGGGTAAAGGATGTAAAAGATACTGTGACCAGGAGATCATGAATAATGGTACCCTATTTTTCTGTCTATTATTATTGTTATTATTATTATCACCATTATTATCTATAAATTCTCTAGTCCTAGTTTACTATGCAAACCAATTTCGGCCTGTTAAAGTTTCTAAAAAAAAATTATGGAATATTTTCTATCAGCAGGCAGTACTTCTACTCTCTATGAAAATGTTACAGAAGGAATTTTGTCCTGAGGGAAGAGGTTCAGCATTTATGAAATGTATCTTAATATAATGCACAATGAAATTATCTCCTGAAACATTGAGATTAATTTTACCAAACTGACAAAAAGGTCAAAATGCAACATTTATTACATGTAAACTCTGAACGTATGCTTTGCTGGAGAGATTGAGGCTTAAAAAACTAGATTTATTATGTATTTTTGTCTAAGTCTGTTTCATCGTAATCTTCAGAAATTTATAGAGAATCGTTTTGCATAAATTTACAAATTAATAATAATCCACACTAAAGTCTTGAAAACTTGTCTTCAAAGTATGCAAGATTATGAAGTTCATTCAAATATCTTTTTTATTTAGTTTTTTTTTTCACCTTCCCTGTTCGCCAATTTTTTTTAATGTTTCCTTTTATATTAGGTTTGAATTTAATCCAGTACCAGCTGTATTGTTTCTGGACAGTGCTGGAGCTCTGAAGATGTATTATACTCATGCATCATCATAGCATTGTCATTCTGACGATATATTAGTGTAATACATCTTCAGAGCCCTCAAATGAGAAGCTGTCTAGAAGGAATGGGGCGAGGAGCAAATTCAATTCAATTACAGGACAAAGGAACCAGCTGAAGAGAAGGAGCGAACTCTCAGAGCAAGACTCTCAGTGGAGTTGATTACAACAGGGTATTTCATGGAAGTATATTCTATTTTTCCATTTGCGACATGACAAGGAATAATTACAGATTTTGAACATGTATCTGTAGAGATAAAATGGCTTCTCAGCCCTGTTTGACTCACTAGAGTCCTGCCGGTTTTAGGGGAGGCATTTAATTGGTTTTTGGGAAAGTTGTATAAGCATTGCTATTTATTTAATCTATAAACCAAAAGTCCACAGTTAACTTCTGGATTGGTTTATTAAAATGTGATAGGTATAAAGGAACATTTACCTTTCAAATAAAGCCTTATTTGAAAGTTGAAACTTTCTAAATTTTCAGACACAAGTAAAGATAGTAGCTGACTGAAAAGTGATCAGCATGCAACAAATGAGGAAATCAACAGATTTTCTTAGCCAGCTCCTGACTATTTCTAATAGACTGGGCTGTCTTGAGTGATTAATAAGTCTTATTGCTAGGGTAAGTTTTTCTTGGATATCTCTCATATGTTAAAAAAGCAGACAAACTCTTAATTTCATCATAATACAAACACATCTGGGATTTAAAGTGTTTGGCCTGGCTTACATGTTTTGCAAAACTAGATTGCTTAAGTAAAAAAATCTGTAACTCATTATATAATGGCTATTTACAAATATTTATTTTATACTGATTTTCTTCAAAAATCATCCTTTGAACACTTATGTGTCAGACAATTTGCTAAACATTGAATGTACAGATGTAAGAGGAAAAAAATACAGCTACTACCTTCAAGGGGTTTACAATCTTGTTGGAAAAGACTGAGGTAAAGAAGGAAACAATTACACATGAAAGAACAGAACTACAACAGTAAGGCATCTCTGAAAAGTTATCTTTTAAACTGAGCCTTAAAGCTGAAGGAAAGGAGGCCACTGTGTCAGGCAGCACTATGCATCGTAAGTGGAGAACACAGCATTTGTCAATACTTGAAGGCAGCAAAGAAGTTGTCATACTCTAAAACGGAAGTCAGTGAGCCTGGAATAAGCTGATAAAAGGGGAAGACAGTGGCTTAAGATGACGTAGGGGATTAGCTGAAGGTGGTCAGATCAACTAAGGATTGTAGTGCATGGTGAGGAGATCAGATTTTTTTTTTTTTCCTAAAAGCAAAAGGAAGCCAGGGAAGTTTTTGTACATAGGAGTGATGTGATTTGATTTTAATGTATAGAAGACGTTTTTGGTGCTGTCTAGAAAATTAGCTGCAAAGAGCCTGAAGCAGAACAGGGAGATCATTTAGGAAACCACTGTAGTAGTAGATGAGGTGAGAGATGATGTTGACTTTAACAGGGGCTTTGGCAATGGAGATGAAGAAAAATGGGTAAATCTCATTATACAGGTAAACATAAAAGACCTAAGGGATGGGGAATGGGGAACACCTTTTAGTTTTCTGACTTTATCAACTCGGAGAATGGGCATGTTGCTAACTGAGATGAGGCAAACCAGGAGAGAAATATATTAGGGAAAAAATATCAAGATTTTTATTTTGACCATGTTAAGTTACAAGCATATTAGACATCCAAATTGAAATGTAGGTGAATAATTGGATATATGAGGCTCGATCTCCAGGAAATGGCCAGGACAAGAAATGAGGCTTGTCATGACTGTAGGTCTGTATGTACTATAGAGGCAAAGTAGAGAGACAAAAGAAGGTCCATGATCAATGTCTGCAGATTTGGAAAACGAGAACAAAAGAGGCTTAGGAAGAGTTGCTAGTATGAGAGATAACCTAGAAGAGTAAAGCTCAGAGAATAGATTGTCTTAATAATTAGAAAGAGATTTAATGAATTGAAATTAGAGGTAGAATAAGATATTGACAGAAAGGTGTCTACTGTGTTTGGCTGTAGAGATCATTTTTGACATTAATGAAAACTGTGATAACTGTGCGAAAAGGGGCCAAATGGGTGTGTTAAATACAGAATGTATGCGGTGGGGTGAAGAACAAGTGGAGAAAGCTTGTCTCTTCCAAGAATTTTGTGGTGACAGGGAGAAGAGAAATGGGATGTTTGCTCAACTGTTGTGCCAAAGTTTAAGAGAGGGATGCTTTCTTAAGAGAAAGAAAGTAATGTAACAAACAACGTTCCTGACATCTGGCTTCGACAATTATCAATACATGGCTAATTTTGTTCATCTATGCTGCCTCTGCTAACTTAAAGGATGATTTTTTTCCACAAAAATGTTTATGTTAAAAGGATCATTAGCATTTGTAATTGCAGAACATTTAAACTCCAATAGATCATAAAACGAACCAGAATAGTAATAATTATAAAACTGATATCCCCGTTTCTTTTATGTTTTGTTCTTCAGCCCAAGACATTAATCTTCTGTTTGACCAATACAGAATGTATAAGGAGCTAGAAACTCTCAGGCATATATTGTGTGCTGCTCACAAGCTCCCTTTTCTCAGCTCTGTCATGGGAACATTCCTGTCATTTATGGGGAACACGAAGTTTCTCACTTGCAGCTCTTTCAGAAAAGCTGCTATTCTCCTCTTTTTGATAACATGCTCTCTCTTAGTTTGGTTCCATTGCTTTGCCCTGAAATTGTGTGTGCTTTATGCCCAATTCATCACCCCAGGCATCTGCTGCTCCGACTGGCACCAGCCTAGAAATGTCACCTGGCAGTTTATTGCTCAAAGGAATCACTATCCTTTTTCTTTCCTTGTTTTCTGTAACAGGAGGTGCAGTCTTCAAAAACGTCAGCCTTTCTCTTCTCAGGTGTTCTTTTGCTCTGCAGCCATCACATATTGCCAATTGTTCCTATCACCATTCTGAAATGTTACAGAGCATATGTTGAATTCACAGAGTTAAATCAGAGAGAAGGAAGAAAGTGATTTGGTGGTTTCCAGATAGAAAAAAAAAATATGTTTCTATCTGTACACCTGTTGATAGTAATGAGAATACTAGCTCACTCGTACAGTAATAAGTATACTGATTTGTACAGAAATAGGTATACTGGCTTACTCTGAATGAGGAAAATAATCAGTCAAATACAATTTGAGTCTATAAACCAAAAAATAATCTTTTTTATATGGTGTGCTTGATGAATTTATTAGATTCTTAAATTTTTGTGGAATCTCTCAAAATTTTGCTTGTGATACAGGGAGTCCATACACAGTCTAAGACTATAATCTGAAAGGGTTAAGATGGAATTAAATTCTGACTTAGGTAGTTTGGTAATGGAATTGGAGCTCAACCTCTGCTAAGCTTCAGTATGCAAATTTGTCCTCTCTAGGATTTCTCCCTACAGATGGTGGGGTAATCAGATGTAAGGGGGTTGAATAGAATATGATTTCTCCAAACCCCACTAAAGCAAAGACGGACACATGTTGAGCTTGTTAAGGCCCTGACATAATCATCTTTAATCATGGTGTCTAGACTAAACATCACACATGCCTAGATTAAGATATGCAATTCAGATTGTCTTTCAGCATCAGTTTTTTTTTATACACTGCCTTTCGATTTTATTATTTTAAAATTATTTTTTATTCTAAAAATATCCACAATTTGAAATCTATCCATGAAAGGCCATATGGACCCACTAAATATACAATAGCAACCTATTCTCATAATATAAGGGAGGGTATACATATAATCACTAGAAAACCAAAGGAGGATTCTTGTTAAGAGTCCACAGGCAGAAGACAGTATTAGTACTAGTGATGCTCTATCATGAATGATGAAAGGTGCAGTGCATGGCTCTGTGATTGCTAGTAGGGATGCATATTATTATTATTATTATGGAAGTATTCAGACATCTGAGATTTAACAAACCCATTGACTATGACCCACTTTTGAGGATTCATGTGGATATAGACACTGTCTTTTATCTCTGCTAGGGTTTAAGAGTCACAAAATCTGAGTCCACTTCTATCCCTATTGTCATTGTGCTTATAATTCGGTAGGTGCCTAAAAATATTATTGAATGAATGATAAAATCTAAAACATGTTTCTGGTAACTTTGGGTAATGATTTGATCTCTTCTTCTATTACCCCTGGCAACAATAATGGTATCAGCAATATTTTGAAGGGAGCATATATTATCTGCCAGGTGACTTCTATTCATTTTCATAATCAAACTTCAAAAAAATCCTTACATTGTAGGTGGTATTATTTGCATTTATAAGCTAAAGAAATTGGGATTCAGTATTTAGTAATTTTCCCAAGGACTACAACTAGTATGTTTCAGAGTTAGAATTTACAATCTGTTTCAATAGACCCCAAAGCCCAAACTATTAACCATCGCTAAAAGGAGCATATAAAGTGTGAAGTACTGACTACATGGAGGTGCAATAGAATTAGAATTTCTGATCCATGGGCTTACTATTATAGAATGATGTTAATCTCAAAATGGCCAAAATTTTTTGAACCATTTTCAACAATGAGAACTATTGTAAAATAGAATTGAGACCCTATTAGGTAGCAAACTCCCTATTACTGGAATAGTAATAAAGACTGCATAATCTCTTATCAGGAATGCTGCCTAAGTGAATTCTGGCACTTATGAAAGTGAGAGGATGCACTAATGATTGATACCATAGTGTTTTATTTATAGATTGGTGTGTTAGTTAGGGTTCTCCAGAGAGACAGAACCAATGCAATATATAAATCTATAATCAACTAACCATTTTTACATAGCACTGTCTTTTATTCTAAATCTATGTCTTGTCTTCTTTTATTGTATTAACATATCTTTTTATAAAATATAAGTGTGACCAAATGACAACATTTTATTTAATGTATATATGGTATTATAACACATACTACATATTAAAGTTGTAAATTGTAAACATTTATAAAATTTATAAAATTATAGAATTTATTCAGTGTATAATTAGTGTGTGTGTGTGTGTGTCACATTAAACAAAATTCTGCTATTTGATCTCAAGACACACATTTAAAATAAAACACAATGCTCTGTAAAAATGGATAGTTGATAGTCTTACATTAGATATCTTTTTACCTGGTTATCTATCTAGTCAATAAAACCAAAATTGTTTATTTCCTGTAGCTCAGGGGTCAATAAACTAAAACCTGTGGGACAAATTCCTTCTTTTGTCTATTTTTGTAAGTAATGTTTTATTGGATCACAGCCATTTGTTTTTGTAATGTTCATGGCTTCTTTAATGCTGAAACAGCAAAGTTGAGTTGTTGCAACAGAAACTCTTTGGTCTGCAAATGTGAAAATATTTACTATCTGGTCCTTCACAGAAAAAAAATTAACTGACTCCTGTTGTAGATTATAAAAGAATTTCATCTCCTATTTTTGGTACATAGTTCCTCCTCAGTATTATACTGAATATGGTCTGCTGCATTTTTAGAGGTCCGGCATTTAATTTTATGGTTAGTACTTTCTAGTTGTTACATAATTCCGATAGAGAATTGTTTCTCCATTCTTCTTCAAGTGATTCTTTTAAATATATCCTTTTTTTTCTTTATTTTGCTAAGTTTCAGTCAACCAGTGAAACAAATGACCACTAAATTTCCTTCAAATTCTTAGTTTAAAATATCAAATTCTCATGGTTTTAATACTTTCACACAATTTTCTACATATCTATACCAAGGATCATTTTTATCACAGAATTCAGAAGGAATACATCCTTGATTTCATTATTCTATTGATAGAGAAAATGTGTCTCTGGACTTCTCTCCGGGAAGAATGTCATTCTGAACCAATTTATGTGGCCACTTTTGAGCAAGGCAGGAATTTTTTCTTGGAAAAGAAGCTGGGAGCTGGCACATTTGCCCAGGAGGCCTATGGACCTTCACTGAGTGACAGTCATAGAAGCAGCTTTAGGCCAATAGCTCCCACCTAGAAAGATAAAAGTCACTGTTTGATCAACATCCAGTAGGTAGAGAAAGCACAAGAAACAAACGGTGGGGGAAAAAGTTCTCAAGTAAAATCAATAAGGCCTCTGTCTGAGATTTGGGAAGTTAAACAATGGGAAAATGTGTGATTTAATAATATTGATCTTCAGAGACATACTCAGCAGAGCCTCTTATGCCCTTAACGGGGCTTTGTTGTGTTAATGTTGATCAGTCACTGTTCCAGGAGTCAAATACATGTCTTGATGTGTTCAAGTTATATTGCCATCTAAACTATAATAAGCACTATCTGTATACTTTAGAAGCAAAATAAGTAGACTCTATAAATAAATTTGAAATGGCAGATTAAATTAACAGATCTAAGGATGTTCCTTACTGACCTTAGCTGAGTTTATATCTTATTGATGAGATAAAACCTGAAACCACTCAATTTCTTAAACACATTGAATATTACTCTGTGTTGGCGGTTGCAGGCTAAAAGAGAAAATTAAAACAACAAAACAAGAATGATTTACATCAAGCATTTTACTATATTCTTATTTGATAAGATATCCTTTCTAGAGCAAGATAACATGGTTAATGAAAAGAGAAATAGTCATGTATGTAAGCCCTGGCATCTTACTATGGAATCTTGGGCAAGCTCCTTAATTTCTTAAAAGCACAACTTTCTTATCCTTAAAATGAAGGTGTATGATGAGACTCTTGAAGGTATTACCTCCTCCAAAGTAATTTAATTCTGTGAATTTACTTCTAAGCTAAGTTCTATAGATGGGGAATACAACATTCTGCCTCATTACATTGTCCTAAAATACAGATACATGAAATTTACATACATGTGCACACACAGACACGGAGTCATGATCTGACTATTAAAAAAAAAAAAAAAAAAAAAAACACTTTGAGATACAATCAAACCAAAGCTTATCGAAGTATGAAAGACAAAAATTAAGTAATAGACATGCTTTCTGGGAAAACAAATTGCACAGTAAAAAACTTAAATCTGAGCTTATTAACATACAGAGCAAAGAGATTAATACAATGGCTTATGTAAAGCTTGTTGCTCAAAAGAAGGGAGGAGAACATTTTATCAGGAGAGATGAAATTTTTCTGTGAGCTTTGAGAGGAATTTTTATACGTGGATGTTGTGTCTGTAACCATGAGACACTAAATGGTCGACAGGGCTCTAACAGCTGTTTCTACATTAATCTTTGGTGAACGTTAAAGGTGAGCAACTATTTGGGGAGGGAGGAGTGGTATAGTTTTAAATTTGTTATTTTACAGTATTCTGATTTAATAGATAGAAACAGGATTGACATGCTGGTGGAAAAAATGGTCAACACAACAATCTGTCAGTTCTAAATTTGAAAAAGGAACTGCTTTCCAGAAACTGTAAAAGTGAGGTTGGAACTATCTGTTCAGATTCTATGAAATGGAGCTATAGCTGAGGCAGAAAATTTCTTCTCAGGAGAGTGTTAGCTGCAGCAGGATGGAGAGGACAGCCTACTCCAGGGACAGGAAATACAAATGAAAATCTGAGGCCCCAATCTGAGGATCTCAGAGACCAGATCTTGAAAGTATGAATAGCTCCCCTTTCCTTAGTACTTATTTCATGGCACATACTACAGTCAGTGCCTTCAGTATGCTATATGATATATTCTAGCAACAATATGAAGAAAATGTGCTATTATTATCATGTCCATTTTATTCATAAAGAAACTGAGGTTTAAATAATTAAATGAAAATACTAAATTAAGAGACACTGTTGCTATGTAGTTTACCTGTATCCGTTATTAGTATATTTAGATTGAGATAATATTGTATTTAATGTTTTGTTCAAAATGAAATTTGCCAAATGATGATATCTTGATGATAGTGATAAGAGGGGAAACTCTTTTTTAAATTAAATATCCCTCTCCATATTACATCAAAACACTTCATTCCAGATGCTATTACAAATGTCTTTTGTTACTTTTGGGTCATATAAGTATATTTTGGTAGCACATAGTGAAAGCATCCTTCTTATTTTAAGTTAAACTTTTATTGGTTTCCAGATAAACAATAGTATTATGATCTTGTTATAATGTTTATGGTGAGCCCTTTGACTAGTTTGCTTCCATTTTCCTTTTGCAATCTTTGATTCTATTTTCTTCTAATAATTTTCTTTGATCAGCCTCTGAATGGCTTTTTTCCTTCTCTTGTGTGAATCATAAGAAGTATATTATCATCTTCTGTGTACTAAAGCTTTAAAGACAGTTTCCATTTTTCATACCAAAGTAAAACTATTTTTGTTTCATTTCATTTGTTTTAGGTTATGCCATCATGTAAAAACCAAATGGCCCCTTGATATTATTTTCTGAAAATAATAATAAAACATTTTAAAGGCAGAAAATGCATTTCATTGAACTTAGTCAAATAATAACTAATAAACTCACTCAAATACATAAACATACAAAATCAAAGGACATAGCCTTTGAACTTTTCATCTACTTTTTCCAGGATACAGATATCATAAGTCATTGACAAGGTCTCAATATACCATCATATCTCTTCCTTCATCTAAAGACTGACATTTGTTTAAAACATACCAAAAGATAGCAGTCTACCTTTTAATTAAAAGTACAAGAGTGAAAGAGCCTCACATGTCACAGAGTTTATGACCCACATCACTGATGCATTCTTGAGGAAAAAATTATCATAATGTGATTTTTTTCTTTGATTCTCAAAGAAATAAATGCTAGTTTTGAAAAATATGAGAAGTATAGTTAAGAGTGAAAAATTAGGAAAAAGAGCACCATACATAATTCCATTGCCTGGAGACAAGAACTTTTTCCAGGTTAACAATGCAGCACACTTCTAAAATATTTCTATGTGGCATGATGCAGCTATGAAGTTGAAAGTTTGACTTCTCAACATTACACCATTTTTATCAATAATACTTATTAAATCTTTATTTTTAAAAAATACAAGAATGGAGATACTTACATTACCTCAATGAGTTAGTGCAGATCTGCTTGTATTTTTCATCAGGAATAAGCTTCACATTTGCCTATAGGGACTACATTGTAAACCAAAGTAATTGATTCTCAAGAAAGAATCTAGTAACGTGGACATTGGAGAGAACGACTCTCCTTGAAATGATAATTATGTGCTGTCATGAATTCCGTATGGCAGAGTAAGGAAAATGGAAAGCGCACTGGACTGGAAGACAGGAGAATCGTTTTCTCTTAGTGCTCCGCTCTTGTGCCTTGTGCATTGAGCAAGGTGTTTCACCTCTTTGGAATTTAATCTTATTGTACCAGAATGGAGAAAGTTACATTTGTCTGAGGACAAGATGAAATAATCATCATGAAAGCATTTCCAAAATTACAAGTCTTACATGAACATAAGATATTAGCAGACTTAATGTACCCTACAAAATTGGATATGAAAAGACCTGAATACTAGAAGTAGTTTCAGTCTTCCCAACTCTGTTTTTTTCCCTAAAATTTTGTAATCTAGATATCTCTGATAAACTTATATATGAAAATCCAGGGTGAAGGGTGGAATATGTGTGGGATAGAAGTAAAAATAATATTATAAAAATGAGAAATCAACCCATCCCAACACCTCAATTAAATAGTTTCAATTATTATATAAAGATGATGAAAGAAAATTTCCCTAGGCTTCTGTTTTCACTCAGAGGTGACACGTAGTGATTTCAACATTTACATTTATATGTTTTAATATTGATTCTATGTGCTATACTGAGCTAGATTTAATGGGAGAAGGTTGACTGACTGATCTGCCTATCTAAGGTATCTGATCCCTTCTGGTAAATATCTATACAGGAAATACTTCACCTTTTTTTTTTTAAATGAGATTTATATTTCTGACTTCAGAATAGCTCTCTACAAGTATGTCTATTTGTCACTAAGTCAATTGCCCCTTTATATGATAAATAGCTGGCGTATTTTACTACTCACTAGAGGAAATAGTCTTAAGGAAGATAGCCTCCCTCCTACGCTCAATTTAATTGTCATTCGAAAGCCAGTAATGCATCGGAATCATTTACACTAGCTATATCCTTTATTTTCGGAAGAGGGTTGGAAACTTGAGTGACCTGAGAATCAGATAAGCTTTTTACATAATTGAGACAACCAATATTCCATTTTTAATGGCTGATACCGAGGCAGACTGAAAGACCTTTCAGAGAAGGAATTTATCTTGTAATTAAAAGAGGAATGGAATTGCAGAAAATATCTATGAATTTATTTTAAAAAATTTAGAAATATGTAAACATATGTGTGTACATATGTAAGGTGATAGTGTGTGAATATTGTGACAGAAGTGGCAGAACAGAGAACATACACTGAGGACAATTGATTTATCTGTGAATTTGGTAGTTAACTTCAGGGAGAGTTAATAGAAAAAAAAGTGTCTAAATGGTAATCACTTTAAGATTTAGGTAGAGAAGTTGAAGATACCTGATACTTCCTTGCATAAAAATTATGAAATTTAAAGTATTTAATATCTTTCAGATATAACCAGATAATCTAGACAAAAAAGTATTTCAGATTTACTGAAACAGCCTGTAAAGTTTGCTATTCTCTATCAGAAATTCCACTACTTTCTCCAGGTAACCTTAAACTCTTTATTCTTATGGCCCTAAATAATAAATTTAATTATTTTATGTATCCATTAAGTAAATATTTATATAAGGCCTGCCACAAAGTTTTATGCTAAATTATAGGCAAAAACATGACTGACAGCAAATCTTATGCAGTAATTTGTTTATTTTGTTTCTTTTCCTCTTGGTTCACACTTTAACCTCTATAAGCTAAGGTAACGCATTTTTAGTGTACTAATTTCTTTTTATTACTCACAGACATCATTTTCTGTTAATTATTACATATCTTGAATCTCAGAAGCTAGACTTCTTGTTCATTTTTTGCTCCTTTTAGTCAAATCTGTTCATATCTTTCTATTCTTAGCTTCTTTATTAATTCTCTGTTCCATTTCCTACCTTGTCTGTAAAATCATTCATTCTTTGAAATTAAGTACCTCATCGCTCCTACAACCTGGGTTTGAATATATCACAACATCTCTTGCAAGTATTCTACCAGCAATATTTACTTTCAAATGACTGGAGTTGGGCTCACAAATGACTAAATCGACTAGAAAACCAAAATATTTTGAAAGTAGTTTTCTTTCTCAAGCTAGTCTTGATATTAACTTTTTAATGGGATGCATTGGTCCTGTAAAATGTCCTTCTAGAATTCTAAGTAAGGCTTCTTCTTCCTGGTTAGGAAGTAGTTTAGACTTTTTTACTGCAAATTGTTAGCATATACTTTCTTTTCAAAATTTAATTTCACATCTATCTTATAATTAAATATTCTTGGAATATTTAAAGTTGAATTCAAATCTGCTACAATTCCACTTGGTATTGTTATTATTGCTATTATTATTATTTAATTTTTAGAACACCAATGCACAACCAGATAATACTATTCTTCAGTTTGAACACACTGTCATTGGTGCACATATAACCCTTTTTATTTTACATTTACTCTTCATCCTTTATTCTCAATCTCCTTCCCTCTCCTGCCTTATCCTACATCTTCTGTGTTCACTAAAGATTCATGAATGTAAATGTATTTTTATAATACATAGAGAACTATTTGGGGGTTCTAAATTTATATAAATGCTAGTGTTTAAATGTTTCCATTCCCCAGCATCCTTGCCAAAACTTAATGTTGTACAACTTTGTGGGTTCTGCCAATCTTATAAGGTGATATCTCACTTTTAAATTTGAATATTCTGGTTACCAGTGAATTTGAACATCTAGTCATACATAGTACAAACTATGCAGATTTCATATTTTGAGTACTTTCTTTTAATACATTTGACTATTTTTCTGTTTTTAATTTTAGTGTTTTTAATTAATTATTTAATGACACTTTGTATATTAACAATATTAATCCTTGTTTGTCTTAGATACTTTAAATGATTTCTCCTAGTTTCTGTTAATTTTGCTTGAACTTTCTTTTGTTTAAAATCCCCTTGTTTTTTTTAGACATTTAAAATAATCCTCTCAGTCTGTCACCTGTATCTTAATTTTGCTTATATTTTCTTTTAGTAAACAAAAATCCTTAACTGTGATGTGGTTAAACCATTAATTTTTTTTACTTTACACTCTTTGTTTTTGATTCTTAGATTACAAATGTAATCTGCTATACTTTTTTCTATTACCTTTATATTTTTATATATCGTATTTATATATTTAATCAGTCAAGATCTTTATATATAGCATAAGGTAAAAGATTCATCAATAATTTTTTCTATGTGGTGAAACAGCTTCCCCAACATCATGTAACAATTTATTCTTTCTTTATTAAACTAAGGTGAACTGTCTTAAGTGAATTATTCTCTTCCATTAATGTAATTGTCCCTGCACTTTTGCCCTACTTTTTACTGAAATGACTTTATAACGTACCTTCACTGTGGCATGATGACCACCCCCTGCAATTTTTTTCAAGTTTACATAGCTCCTTTGGACTATTATTCTTCCATGTAAATACATGTGAAACTTTTGAAAAGTTCCTTGACAAAACAACAAGAAATCTACAGAGATATGGCTCAAATAGGGAGAACTGGCATGTTTTCAATAATAAATCATCTATCTATAATTTCTTCTTGTATGGCAATCTTAATTAATTAATTAATGGAAATTTAGAAAAAAAATTGAAAGAATGGGAATATTTTATCTTAGTGAGTAGAGAAGTTTTTGGTTTTGTTCTATGTTACTTTGTGGATGAGAACTGTTTTCCAATATCAAAAGGGTGTAATATGATAAGAATTTAGTTGTTTATGCGTGATCCTAGAAGGTGGACAAAAGACCACTTACATTCTAAAAGTTACAGGAAGATGGATCTTTATTTTTATGTAAAAGAGAATATTCTCCAGTAGAACTGTAAAAATAAAACAAGCTTTTGTTGAGATAGTGAGATTAGAAGTGTCCAAAGAGAGTGTTTCACATATGGAATATATGAGGTATGATAGACAATTCATACATAGGTTAAAGGTTAGACTAAAAGTCCTTAAAATCCTTAGTCAATTTTGAAAAATAATTTTACACTCTAACAAGAAAGTATTTTCATTCAAAAATTAAAAAAATAATTTTGTACTACCTGTGTTGGCCATGTAATTTCTGTTGTTTGACCAACACTGATTATATTAGTGGATAGAGCTAGGTTTTTATGTGATTAAATAAAATCATTAAAAAATAATGGCATCATCTATCACTATCAATTCCTCAATTAATGCTTTAACACAAAAGAGAAGAAAGTAAGACAGTCAGGATAAAGGAAATTGCTTTTAACTTAATCTTTGCTTATTTTTTATTTAAAAAAATCATTATGTACTCAAATTTATCAAGTAAAACTTTATTATGGACAGGCATTGGTCATTTTACTAGTTGGATCTAGGGACATTATCTTAGAGATATCTGCACCGACGATTTTTGTGAAAATTTGTAAGTAATTTAGGACAAGGACGGTGTCTTAGTCTGCTCAGGCTGCTGTAACAAAAATACCATAAACAGAGTTGCTTAAACAACAAACTTATTTTTCACAGTTTTGGAAGGTATGAAGTCCGAGATCAAGGCACTGTCAGATTCCATGTTTGGTGAGAACCAATTTCCTACTAATTTGGCAGAAAGAGAGTGAAAGAGCTGTCTGAGAGCTCCTTTTATAAAATTTAATTATTTATTCATTCATTCATTCATTCATTCATTCATTTAACATCAGTATTAGTTTCACAACAAGATGGAGAGCGAGAAGCAAAGATTCCCCATATACTTTTTAACCCCACACATGCATAACCTCCCCCATCATCAGTATCACTCACCAGAGTGGTACATTTGTTACCTATCCAACGTTGGATGAACCAACATTAACACATCATAATCACTCAAACTCCATAGTTTACCTTAGGGTTTACTCTTAGTGTTTTACATTTCATGGGTTTGGAAAATATATATAATGACACATATCCATCATTATCATATCATACAGAGTATTTTCACTGCCCTAAAAATTTTCTGTGCTCTGCCTATTCATCCCTCTTTCCACCCCCTGACCCCTGACAAATTGTTTACTGTCTTTTTATTGTCTCCATATTTTTGGTTTTTCTAGAATACGTATAGGTGGGACCATACAATATGTAGCTTTTTCAAATTTGCTTTTTTCACTTCGTAATCTATCTAAACTTCTTCCATTTATTTTTATGGCTTGACAACTCATTTCTTTTTAGCACTGAATAGTATTCTATCATCTGGAAGTACCACAGTTAATTCACCTGTTCACCTACTAAAGACTATCTTGGTTGCTTCCAAGTTTTGGCAATTATAAATAAGGCTACAGTAAACATTTGTGTTCAGGGTTTTTGTGGACATAAATTTTGAACTCCTTTGGGTCAATGCCAAGGAGCATGATAACTGAAACATATGGTAAGAGTATTTTTAGTTTTGTAAAACAAACAAACAAACAAATAAACAAAAACAGAAAAAGAAAAAGAAAAAAAAAACAGCAAACTGCCTTCCAAGAAGCTGTACCATTTTACAGTCTCATCATCAATGTATGAGAGTTCTTGTATGCTCCCTATCTACTTATAACTTTTGACTCCCTGAGAACTTAAGTTGCCCCTGGGTGTCTGATGGGGATGGGTTCCAGGCCCCACTATAAACACCAAAATTTGCAAATGCTCAAGTCCCCGATATAAAATGGTGTCGATCTATGCATACAGTGGGCCATTTGAATAGGTGTGTAATGGTATTTCATTGCTGTATTAATTTGCATTTCCCTGATGACATATGATGTAGAGCATCTTTCATTTGTTTGTCATCTGTATATATTCTTTGGTATATATTCAGGCAAGTGGCCATTTTTATTCGGGTTGTTTCTTTATTGTTGAGTTGTAAGAGTTTTTTGTATATTTTGGATAATAGTCCTTTATCAGACGTGTCTTTTGCAAATATTTTCTACTAGTCTGCAGCTTGTCTTCTCATTCCATTGACATTGTCTTCACAGAGAAGACATTTAATTAAGACTAGTTGATCAACTATTTGTTTCAAGAATTGATTTTGGCAATGTATGAGAGTCTCTTTTACAAGGGCACTAATCTAATTTATGAGGACTACACCCTCATGACCTAATCACCTTCCAAAGGCCCCACTTCCAAATCTCATCACCTTGGGAATTAAGCTTCAACATTTGAACTTTTTGGAGGATACAAACATTCAGTCCATAGCAATCAGCAATCTACATTTAGTTCGGTGGCCAATCCAACAGGCTAACTCTTTTTATAAATAAAGTTTCATTGGAACATAGCCACACATATTATTTACATATTGTTTATGGATGCCTTGATGCTACAACAACACAGTTGAGAAGTTGCAATAGACACATTATGTCCCACAAAACCTAAATTAATTTCTATGTCAATTTTTATAGAAAAAGTTTTCTGACTCCTGTTTTTAAAAATGCATACGATAGATGAGTATTTGTGGCATAAATTAAAACTGTGTGCCATGGATATGTATACATGGTATTGACATTGACTTGTATGTTTTTAAACCTACACGGCCTATTATCACTATTGCTACTATTTGTGGAGCACTTACTACATTACATTTGCCAAGCACTTCATATCCTTATCTTATTGAATTATCATAGACATTCTATTGTCATCTTTTCTTTACAGAGGACAAGTTAAGACTGAAAAGCAGAGTTAGAACTTGGAACTTGAAGTTTATAACTATAAAATCCATGTTCTTTTTCTTTACGTTATAGTCTGAGGCTTAAGATAATAATAATAAGACCCAGTGTCATCTGCTCAGGCTTAGTTGACAAGTTTATCTCCCCAGATATAGAACTGCATCAGCATCACTTTTTAATAGTTAATCCTAAAGTCATCTAAGCCACCAGTGGAAGAGTATTGCAGAATTACCCAGAGGAGAGGGATAAATAATAACAAGACAGATCATATTTCCATTTCTTGACAGAAGAGATAGTTATTTTACATGCAATTTTCAGTGTGGAAATGATGCTTGAATGAAGAGGAGCTAAGAGTAGACTCTACTGCTTCAATTATCTGACTAAGAAAGGGCAATTCAATTCATAAGACCTAAGTGCCAATTAGCTAAATGAGAAATGTAAGCATGATACCCAGCTTCAGGGCAGAAAGGCACTCAGAAAGACCACAGAGCTCTGCAGCTGCAGGCTGATCTTCAACCACACCAACACCCCACTGAAGATGATTATACAGGTTATTAAGGTGCAAGCCGGGAGACTGAGAAACCAATAACCTTTAAAAGGAGTCTGTAAATAGGGTTCCATTTTGAACACGAATGAGATTATTTTTAATAATACCATACTGAAAAACATTTTCCTACTCAACATATTAAATATCAATTAAAATTAAGATTTCTTTGTTAAAAAAGAGGCTGATCTAGTTATGAAAATTTTAGTTGAAGTTGTTCTCAAGCTGTAGAAACCAATGACAGCTGAACTATAAACTATTCAAATCAAAATCTTTCCGACAAACCCAGGTAACTGCAATTGCTCAGATTACATATACTATCTGAACCTCCATAAAAGTCATTTTGTATGTATATTCAACCACATTTTACATTTTCATTAGAAGGAATATTTTGTATTACATATTTTTATATTCTATGGTTCCTAACTTAAGAAGCAATGCATATAGTAGATATTTGGAAAATACTTATAGTAGGGATAAATGGATATTTGGAGATTCATGAGTTTTCCCAGGAATACGAACCTAGAAGAACTAAAGTCTAGATTATCTACTTTTGAAATAGGAAGGAATGAAAGAGGTAGAGTTACACAAGGAAGCAGCTATCATATGACTCAAAAATAGATTGATAAGTAGTAGTGGCAAAAGATGATGTAATATTCACTGACATTGCTATTATTTTTTCAATGTTCATAGATACAAGGAGCATCATATCATTATAAAAATTTGAGATATTTTCTGAACTTTCATTTTAGTACAACTTTGTACCATGTTCTGCAATTAAATTTGTTGAACCTCTTGCCCAAAAGAGACCCTCAAAGACAATTATCAGATTAACCCAAAATTCCATGTGTCTCCACCTTTGAGCAATAATGAATGCATTGAGATTTAGTATAAAATGAAATCAAGTGGTTGAGAGCCTAACTAGGACACAGAAAATGGAAAAAATCATTAGGTCAGATTCTTTTCATGAGTAATTTAGTTCCCATTTTCTGAAGGTTAATGGGGCACTTGAGGAAACCTCAGCAGGGTGCCTTTTCAGTACACTGAGTCACAGTAGTCTTACAAAATAATTTCTGAAAATAATTTTCCATTTTTCAACTCTGAAATTCCAATGGCCTAACTTGACTATAGAATTATAATTTAGAATTATAATTTAAAATAGCCCCATCACTTGATTATGAAGGTAATGCAAGGATCATAATAAGGTATGTCTGCCTCTTGGTTCCAAAAGACACCAAAGATGTGGTCCCCTAAGATTTGTTGGGGGTAATGTTAGATGATATTTCTTATTAATTAGATTTTCACTAAATCTAAATATGAGTCATTCAAACATTTATTTGATTTCTTTTTCCTATGTACAGCAGACAAACCCTTTCATGTTTTTGTCCCAGGAAGCATCTTTTAGCATGAACAAGCTCATTTCCTTAAGAATCCCAATCTTGTTCCTATAGGATGCAGGTTATTCATAAGTAAAATTAGGTTTCATATTTTCTAGGCAGACTAGATATTTAATTCCATTATTTTTATATGTTCCTCTTTTAAATCATACTTATTTTAATCTCTGTATCTGAAATTCATATGTAGTACAGACTAGGAAACCTAAGGAATTATACAAATATTATATAGCAATAATGGAGTAATTCATTCACAATTCTATGAGAACTATCTATATGTCATGCTTTATTAGAGGTCTGAATGGTGAAGAAGGTTGAAAAAAATGAATAAGCCATATTGACTTTCTTCAAAAGTTTACAGTGTACTAGGAAGATAAATATATAAATAGTTATAGATATGAATAATGTAAACTTCCTAAGAGAAATGAAGAATAAAATTCTAGGGAAGGCACAGAAGAGATAGACCAAATCTAGATGGGATATATTTAATTCTGACATCATAAAGTATTTGAACTTGGTAATTACCTATTAGTAGAGATCATGGGAGAGAGGGGAATATCTGGAGTAGGGTGTTGAAGTGGTAACGTATAAGGAGTGTTTGGGGAACAGCATGAGATTACTTAGGACAAATGGTAGGGATCTTAGAATTTGTTTCTTATTTGGTAAAAATTGAAAGCCATTAAATATTTTTGAGCAATAAAATAGTGTAGCTGAATCATGCTTTATAAAGATGTAATTGATAGAGACATGGAAGCAGGAAGACAAAAAAATCAATTGACCTCATGAAGGTAGTGATTTTTATCGTTTCCCTACTATACTCCTGTCACCTAGATCTTAATATGTGCTAAATATTTTTTTTTATTGAATGACTAAATTGATTTCCTGATTTTGTGAAGGTCATGAAAGAAAAGTAAACTTTCATTTGAGATATTCCTAAAAGTCATTGGGACAAAGGTGAAATTGCACAAAGGTAGAATATGAAGAAAATATCCAGTTTTTTTTTAAGGAGTAAGGATGATTTAAAAGGGTTTTTGATTTTGATTTTTGTATTTTTTGTTTGTTCGTTTTGATCTGCTTGTTTTTTGTTAAATTGTCCTGAGCTCTCTTTAATCCCTAATGATAAACAGAGAGATAATACTTTAAATTAAATTAGTAGAGCAGGGAGCTCATATGCAATTCTATGTATCCTCAGTAACTGAAAAAAAAAACCATGAGGTTTATAAAAGGTTTTTCATAGAGGACAAAGAAAGTCTGCAGGTTTCTTAGAGTTCCACTTCAGGGGAAATAGATGGAATAATAGATAATAGTAACTCAGAAGGGAGAGAGAAAGGGGATTATAAAACTTCATTGCTCCAATGTAGCCTTCTCCCTCTGTAGCTGATGGATGGAAAAGTCATCTGATTTAAGTAGCAAGCATTAACTCCAGGCAGAGGCACAGTTCCCTAAAGGGATTGTAACCTCTGCCAGCCATATGGGCTGTAAACCTGAGCTGAGAGATCCCAAGAATAGGCCAGGGAGGAGGAGGGGGTATTACCTGTGCAGAAAGAGTTTGCCGTTGGATCCAAATTTAACTTTAGTGAATGGCACTGTAGGAAAATATCTTTATGATGTGAAAAAATATATATATATGCCTTTCTTTGCCTGTAGAAAGAATGAGAAACTACAAAGTATATTTTATACTCCATTTTTTGTCGTTTATACTCAAAAATTCTTAAAAGTAATGGTTAGATAAATGACCAACTTGGATAGTGAGAGAGTTCTCCTATCCACTTTATTACTTTTCTTCTTATCTTTATTTGTTACTGTAACAGTAACATTTCTACACCTTTATCCCCATTTTGAGGGATGGAACACACTAAGGCCTAGGCTTTCAGCCAGCATTAGCATTCCTCTACATGAAAAAGGTTATTTGCTTACCTCCATCCCAGAGGTGACTGAATGGGAAATATGTAGAAAAATCAAGACCAGAATTTGTAATTACAGAACTATTGAAAAAGTAGTTGAATAAAAGGTCACATTTTAACAGACTTTTTGGATGTAATATGATTGAGTCTGTTTCATTTCTTTTTCCATAAGTTAGAAAATCAAAAAAATTTACTTTAAAATTCAGGTTACATTTCTACTTTTGCTTGGAGTTTATTATAGCTGAAAGACTAGTTTCTTTCATGTATTTTTTTTTTTTTTTTTTGCTTAAAACATGCATGAATGGTTTCTGATTTCTTCTCATCCAGATATTAGAGAACAATTTTAGGAAGGACCCAACTTTATTGCATTTCATTCTTATGTGTTCCTGTTTATCTCCTCTTACAGAGCCCATCTAAAATGTGCCTTCATGATGTTAAATACCAGTTGGCATTTTTAGTTTGGTTGGAATAGAATTGTAGAATTTTGCTTTTCTTAATTGTAAAAGAGGCAGATAGTTGTGCACACTTTTTCTTCTGCATGTCTAAAAAGGCATTCAATTCTTCAACAAATATTTAGTTCTCCTATTATTACAGATACTAGAAGGCATTAACCCAAAGGACTGATTACAGTGGAGGTCTCTGGTTGTAAAATAATCTCTTGTGGAAACTGGTCTAGGAGGACGCACCCGAGATTCCATTCATGCTATGTCCTAGAGGCAAACATCACATGGCTTCTCAACTTGAATAACTCTGAGAGGCTTAGACAAGAACTGTACCTTTTCTAGAAACTGTATTCTGCACCAATTACAAAGCCATTAACCAATTACAGATTATTTCAAGGATTATGACTTTCTCCAATGTTGCTGTTCAACCTTAGAAAGAAAGAGTACATTTCTAATGGTAACAGTGGTGAACTGTAAAATAGATACTTAAAATCAAATGCATTGCTTATGTTTTCATAATCTCTGAATACATACAGAAGAAGAATAGTTTTTGTAAATATATATATGTGTGTATATATGTGTGTGTGTGTGTGTGTGTGTGTGTGTGTGTATATATATATATATATATATATATATATATACATATTATTTGACAAGTTCTTTAAATGCAAAAACTCAGATTCTGTTTTGGACATAAAATTCATCAAAATATTTTCAACAGATATATAAAAAGTGAAGAAAACCTAATACTGTAACACAAAGTATTATATGTAATAACATAAAATGTCCAATAAGAAAAATTTTAACATAGTTTCCAAAGTTAGAAGATAGTATTTCTTTTTTAAAAAATAAAACAGATATTTATCTAGTTAGCCAATCTGGCTTTGGTCAGCATACCAGATAATTTTGAGCCCTTTACACTGAGAATGTAGGAAATATTGAAACAATAACAATCTAGGAATATCATGAAGCACATTGTCAGGAACTCTATGAATATTCTCTTTCTCTGAATATTAATTGATCATTTCAATAGAATGTAAAAATTTTAGACCCTGAGGCAGGGCTATAAAGTAGATGACTTTCTCAGTCCTTCTTAGCCCTTTGATTCATATGTAACAATTTAAAAATAATTTTTCTCAAATGCCCTTGAGCACATAATATTATTCTAGGATGAATCATCTTTAGTTGTTACCTTCCAGGAGCTATTGTCACAAAAATAGCACAGGTAATGGCATAGCTGAAATACTGTGCAAAAAAAAATATTGGCAAAAACACATATATGTGCATAATTACATACTTTTAAGATGTTATATATTTAATTATATGTATACAAATTACATATAAAAATGTACATGCAATTATTCATCTTGTCTGTTTTTATCATAGTCATTAAATCTTGTTTATTTTTTACGCCAGTGTCTTTAATTGTACTATGCTTCTATATGTTTTTGTACAAATCATGACATCACTCTATCATCTCATTTTAAGAGAGAATGTTTCCCTTTACATTCAGCAATCCAATTCAGCAGCCATCCATTAAACCAGATCAGGTTTTTTTTCATCACATCATTTTTGAAGTATTTTAAAAATTATAATGGTATTTTGAGCTCCCAACAGTTTGCAGTCATTAGTGAGTTAAAAATTGATATATAGGTAAAAAAAAAACAAACCCATAAATAAGAAAGAGATTCAAAGAGTAAAGTACTGATAAAATTTAACTCGAAGCTCTTAGAAGGTTCTGTAAAGGAGGTTCTATTTGAGGTATGTATTAAAAGATGAATACTAAATCTGGCAGCATTATAAGGGATGAATCAGAAAATCAAGAAATGGGAAAACTCATGCTGAGACAGAGATACCGATGGGGCATCCACGTGAAAATGTCAGTGTAACTGGCAACTGAAAAGCAAGAAATAGGCCACATCTAGTCAAGAAAATTTGAAAGTTAGCACCATATAACTGAGTAAAAGATATTCCCAGGTAGAAAGTATGAATATTGAACTTAAAGATGCTGAGGGTAGAGGCTTACGGGAATGTCTGTAACTGAGCGACAACTGGAGGGACGAACCACTTAAGTGACTGAGGAGGAGCAGGTTTCCATAAAGAGGATGAGGAGGCAAAAAAGCTTATCAAAGAAAACGATGATGAAACTATGCATGGGCTTAATGCATTTAGAACTAAGAGGTCATTGGTGAATTTCGTGAAAGCTGTTTCAGTGGTACAGTAGTGGTAAGATGACAGAGGTCTAAGAACAGATTGCATTTTGGAGGAATGAAATTTTAATGAAGTGTGACAGGAAGGAAAAGAGAAAGATGGGATGGTAGATTAAGCTAGAAGCATAGTTCAAGGAACATTTATTTTTACTTTGGGGAAATCAGACTAAAAGGGAAGAACCAGTACAGAAGAGAGACTGACATAGAAGGAAAAAAAGGGGTTATTAACTGAGAAAAGTTTCTTGTAATAAGCAAAATAATAATGAAAATAATTATTTCTTGAGCTAACACTGATCCTAGGCAATATTCAAAGCACTTTATGTAAAATAAGTCAATATATCCTCAAATAATTCTAGGAGGTTTGGGTACTATTATACCCATTTGTACAGATAAGGACGTTGAAGCTTGGTTAAGAGAAGTTAACTAACTTACCCAAAGCCACCCTGTTAGAAAGAGTAGAGATATAACTTTAACTGAGGCCATCTGAATTAAGAGCTCACCTCTATAAATAAACCATTCTGCATCTCTTACCTCTTCAGCTAATAATTGCTAATTCTGTTTTTTTTTTTTTTTTTTTCTGGTGGGGGGGAGTGTGTGTGTGTGTGTGTGTGTGTGTGTGTGAGAAGTGATGAAATCTCGAACCTAAGATGAATGTGAACTTCTTTTCTTTGTTTATTCTGTATTCTGTTCCTTCCTTAGGGTCTTAGATAATGTTTGGAACGTGTCACTCCCACTCTTTCCACTCTGCAATAAGTGAATCAATGGCTCTTAATAAATGAGAAGCCTAGGATCTTTTATGAGAATCTCATAAAAATATCAAAAATATGAAAATTAACTAGATTGCCTAGATATTAATAGTGTTGAAAGGTTTAATACTTTCTGATTTAGGACATTTTAACATAGTGGTTGAAAAAGAATGGATAAGTTGTCCATAGTGGAGGTGTGGAACATATGACACATTGTTTCTTATTTATAGAAGGCTGTCCTTTTGGAATTGATACTATACATACAACTGGAGGATAGATCTAATTCTATGCCATTTTATTTTGTTATATTATTATATTACTATTGTTTTATACCTTGCTATTTTAACAAATGAGCTTTGAATCACTTGCCAGTATTTAACATTTCCTAGCTACTTCATTCTTACTCTCTTTATCCTACATTTTCCACTCTCTTGCTAACTTCTATTATTTTTGCTTTATTGAAAAGTTCTTAGAGCCTTGGGCTCTTCAGACAAAAGTGTGATATGAAGCTGAAATATAAATAATGTATCAGATCTACTTTACTAACTTCCACTCAATCTAGGGAAATGACATTTACAATTTTAACAAATTGGAGGAATGGTAGTGAATAATGATATTTGGAACAGGGTAACATGTAGTTAGAAAATAGACTAAAATGTCTAAGAAATTTTTCTATTAACTTGGCTAATATATATAATTCAAATTCACTGAAAGAATGTTGTCTCTCAGATGCTAAAATACACATCTGCAAACCGTTCCCACAAACACAATCTGAGTGATTCCCATCCTTAAAACACTCACTTATTATTTTCATTTTCCACAAAGGTAATGTGTTTTCTTCTGAAAAGCAACAGATACATCAGATGTTTGAGTATTAAAATGTACATACACTTGCCTTTTAAATCTCAGTCTAACCTCTGAAGCTAATCAGCACACTATGCAGCTTTTCCAAAGTGTTTTCTCTGAAACAATAATTCCAGTAGATGATCTATAGGGGGGGAAAAAGTCCTGTGACCAAATTGACTTGAGAAAAGCTGAGCACACCTGTCTTGAAGAGTTATAGTGCACATTAGCATTTTAAGTCTCCAGAAATATGGAAATATGCTTCTTCTGTTTAATCCAGTATTTCCCAAGCTTATTTGAAAATGGAAAAACATTTTCTCTGTAATTTTATCAAGAGAATATCCTATAAAATGTGTTTTTATTGAAGGTGGTTGTTTTGTTGTGTCCTACTCATCCCAAAAACATATTTTGTGCAATACTGCAGTCTTTGATTTGTCCTGTGCTTTCTGAGACCATAGAGATAAAAAGAAAATTCAGCATCCTTGAATATTTATGAATTAATCATATAAATTGATACTTTGAGTACGATAAAATTGGCAAATCTCTGGAAAGTATTAGAAAAGTAAACTTTATTTCTTCCAAAGGCACTGTGTCTTCATAGGGCTTTAAAGCTAACCAACAAGAGACCCCGATTTTACCAATTCCAAAGAAAGCGCTCTTAAAAAGAACTATGAAATGCACTCTTAGGTGATTGATACCCAAGTTTTTACTTTTTGATGGAGGAATATTGCATTAAATGCCCCCCTTCCTGACCCCAGATGTCTCCCCAAAACTCTCAGTATTAGGCTAAAAACAAAACAACATTTGTAATATAGAAGAAGCACAAACATATTAAGTAAGCACTTTTACTATACTTTATATTTCCAGTGTAAAACATGGAAGCTGACAAAAAAAGTAAAATAAGAAAATAAAACGCAGTCTGTAATGTGTGTTGAATATGTCACTAATGAATTAAAGGCAGTAATTGATGAGTATAAATTGAACACATTGGCTGAGCCTGGGTTCCTGATATAAAACAAGATATCTTCACATATATTGTGAAATGTAAATACTTTATCATTTATTGCTGATAAACATCAATGTCTCATAAAAACTGGAGGCTTGCATTTTAAATCAATATCTTTACAACAAAAGTATAAATAAAATGTTGAGTAATCATACTTATTGATTCTCCCCATTTTCCTTCCTTTGTTCATTTTTGAATGGGGACAGATATCATCAAGTTTTCATAGAAGTAATACTCCAAAACTTCAAACCACTTTAAATTAAATCCCAACAGTTTTATACCAGTTTCGTATAATGGTTATGTGCTAGTAAAGCACTAGCTGTCAGAAGATGCAATATATGAAAACAATATGTCAGTTTTGTATCTTCTCCTGCAGAGGAATATAACAGTAACCATCATTTTAGGCAAGTCCAATTTTGCCTGCTCCACTGGTGGGGAGCCAAGAAAGAAGCAGTATGCTTTTTAAATTGATTTTGTACAATGGGAAAGGGAACTCTTGTCTCTGTAGTCTACACTGAAGAAATTGTCCCCTTCCACTTATACTATTGCCTTTACCAAAATAATTACCTCTAATTAGCAATATTTCTGTTAAATACACACATACACACATACACACACACACACACACAAACACATATCTCACTACATTCTCTCTGCTTAAAACAAAAAAGATTGTACGTTTGTGGAAAGTATGATTTCAGATATCAGGGTGAGTGCTCCTCACTCTAAGGGTTAATCACAAGATCATTTTCACCATCATATAACCATGTAGTGACGGCAGGGCCATTCTGAGTAGAGGGAGCTCAAAGGGCAATGCTGAGAGTTGAGTTTTACGTGTTTTATTTTACAAAATGTGTCATATGTTGGTTTTAGAAATGAGGAGAGAGGCTGTAGAATACATACTGCATAAAATTCATCATAAAAAAAATTACCTTCCTGACTTATATTGTCTTGCTAATAAGAATGGACTCCTTGGTCTTATCTTCATTAAATTGCTGAAATCACTAATCCATGTAAGAACAAAACCTGACAACTTTCTCTTTTTGCATTCTGAGCCTCAGTGCTTATTAGCAGAAAAAAAGTAAAAAGCCTAATAATGACAAAATTAAATCATTTCTTTCTTGCTTTTGTTCTTTCACTTTTTTCCATGGTCATTTCTCTATAAAAGCAAATGCTCACATGCATGCACGCACATGCACACATGCGCGCGCGCGCACACACACACACACACACACACATACACAAAGGGAGAGAGAGAAAGAGATATTAATGCTTCTCTACAGCAGCAATAGATGTGTCTATGAAATCTATTGGTAGGGATGTATTAAGAAGACTCAGATTTAAATACTAAATAATCTGGCTACTAAAGCTAAATTAAAACAAATATTTGTGAATATTGGAAAGAATTTTTTATTTACATTTTGTGATTTCTAACAATAATTACAGATGTTAATGATCTGTTTCATAATATTTTGGAGAATGTGGCAGTAAAATGCTTTTCAGAAATGTGTTTTCAGAGTTTGGAAATTCATATGAATTTTTCGAATAAAAGTTTTATATAGATAGATAGATAGATAGATATGGGGAAATTATAATATAGTGTGCTATGTATATCACATATGACTTTCCTTTGAAAACTGTCTTTCACAAACCTTTGTTAAGCAAGGCCTATAAGTTTTACCAAAATATAAATAAATAAATATATATATATATATATATGTATATATATATATATAGTGTGTGTGTGTATATATATACACACATGCATATATATACATATATAAATACATATGTATATGTGTGTATATACATACACACACATACATATATGTATTTTTTTAAGTCATGGTCATTATTACTATCATCGCAGCATAAATTGCAGATTAGACATGTAGAACTATTTCTAGACTTTCTGAATTTTATCTGTCTTTGTAAATCATTCTCTGGTTCTTCACTATTACTGTTATCAACACTCTTCTTGATCAGAGTGAAAAATAAGCACTTTGGCAGCTCCCTCTGATTCTCTGATTGTTGCCATCCCCTTTTACTGGACCAAATAATATTTATTCATAGAAACCTGTACACATGCTAGTTGTTTTTCCAATCAGTTACTCTGGGCGTCTGGTTATCTGTATCTTCTTATTGTGAAACACATACACACACAAAACACACACACACACACATACACATTTTTTAGGAAGCCTTTCATGTCCCTTGGCATTAGAGTTTGTGTCTGTCCTCAAATTCATCTTCCTGATCTGCATTCCAATTACCAGATCGAATAGAGATTCTCCTGTTTTGAAATTACTTTGGTTGACTTTTATCTGATTTTATTTCAAAGTTAGTTTTGGACTCTTATAATTATTGTCTCCCAATCAAAGAAAAAAATCTTAATTAATTCTTTTCTCATTAAAAATATTCATCCATATCTCTTAACAAGTTTTGTTAAGTTACTAATGTAAATCTCTCAAATTTATCTTGTAAATTACAACCTTTATTAATTCAACAAGTATTTATTAAGATTCTACTATGTGCCAGAACTTAGGAGAGAGTAGTGAACAAACAAAAGCTTCTTTGTTTGTACAGCTTTTATTTCAGTAAGGAAGATGGACAATAAATAATAAATAATGAATCACATGATATGTTAGAAGGTGATTAGATTAGATGGGGAAAAAAAGTAAAGCCTGTTAAGGTGAATTGGGAATGCTGGAGCAGAGAGGAAGGTGTCGCAATTTAAATATGGTTGAGAGAGTAGCCTCACTGAGATGACATTTGAACAAAGATGTGAAGGAAGAAAGGAAGTTATTCTCACAACCATTGGTGGAAAGAGCATGCACAGCAAGGCAGCAGCCAGTGCTAAGTCCCTGATGTAGGAGAATCTCATTTTTGAAGAGAGGTGAAGAGGTTAGTGTGGCTAAAGCAGAGAGAACAAAGGAAAGAGGTGAAGAAATCAAATGTGAGAGATCACAGAGCATGTCAGATCACTAAAAGCTTTTAGGCCATTGTAAAGATTTTACATTTCTTTTTATATTAGGTTCTCCTGCAGAGTTGGGTAGTGGTTCTTCACTGACTGTTACATCAAAGCCACAGAAAATGCCTGGCCCCTGGCTCCTTAATCCTCCTTCTCCTATCAGATTTCTCTCAGGGTAGAACATCACTATGGAAAGAATAACTTAATTTGGCTGTCCATTGCTTTTCTTAGCTCCCGCACCATTCAGTACATGGAAATGAGAAGGAGGAACAAAGAAGAAGAAAGGAAGTAGTGAGGAACTCAAGAAAATGTTCATTAACAAACACGTATTTGGAAAACCTCTGTGCTGTTTCCTAAGATGTATTTTATATCATTTAAACTTGACAGTTCTAAGAGAAAGTCATTATTGTTTTCATTTTTCTAGAAAAGTAGAATGAAGTTCAGAGAGGTTAAGTAAGTTGTCTAAAATCACACAGCCAGTAAAGCCTACTCTAAAATCAAAGGGAGAAAGAAATTGTTGGTGAAATATTATTTTACAAGAGTATCAATAAAAGCTATGTTAAAAAATAAAGTAAGAAAAGATAATATAGAACTGTTCTAATGTGTTGTATCTGTAGTTTTCATCTAAGAGGGTAGTAAATAAAAAGCATAAATCTCACCAATAGTTTATTCTTCAGTAGAAAGGTCAATCCTGCTTCTTGTTTGTTTCTCTTTCTAACTTATTCAGCCAGGACCTTATTCTGTTGTCTTATCTTTCTTTGTCTCCAGATTTTTGTATGAGTCTCTTACTTCCAGAATTTGGTTGTATATTTGTTGAATCAAATTGAAGTGAACCCTCCTTTGGCTCCTTCCATCCTTGCCTATATAAGCAACCCAGTTCAGTCAATGCCCTCCTTTGACTGGATGCTTCTAGTCATGGTCTTCCTGTGTAAACCTAGGAACTTTTCGTACACTCTTTGTATTCAAACCATGAGCCTGTATGCTGCATGACTACATGATTTTCATACACCTTTCCTCATAGTGAATGGCAAAGGTTTATGACTCTCTACTTCACTATGCTGAGCCAAACTTTGTTTGCTCTTTCTAACAAATAATCTTGGCCTATGCAATTGCTTTCCAACTTTCCATACTGATAAACTCTGATACCCAACCAGCAGTTCTCAGGGCATTTCTCACTGTTCTTTTAACATAAACCCAACATTCTGCTCAAGCAAACTTAGGGCTGTTCCTACCACATGTGGAATAAGATTATTTTTGCCTATGAACCTTTTTTTTTTCTTTTTGCTGGAAATGCCTTCCATGGATACAACCCATTTCATTTAGACTATACAAGTTTTGTTTTGTCCTCAAAGTCTTCACTGAGTGCTCTACTCTGAGAATGTTGTCCATTTTATGAATTTTTATTACATGTATGCTTATACTACAGCACAAGAATATAATATTTCTTTTTTATATTCTGCATCTTCTAAATCAGATTATGAAGTTTTGAGAGCTAGATGAGTGATATTTACTTTTCTTGATTTTTTCTTTATAACCTAACAATATAGTAAGACCCTAGTAAACTATTAGTGTCTGAAGTGTTACTGCTAACAAAATCCTTTATCTAAGTATTAGCCATTCACCTCACCACTTTCATGGGGCTTTTGGCATATCCCGAATTTATTTTACTGATGTTTATTCAAAATTGTTATTATTTACTTACTTCTCTATATGGCACATTAAACTAACATACACTTAGAAATTACCTTGAACTTTTAACAGCAAAACAAAAATAAGTTATAAGAAATAGAAGAACATATTATAGTAATATGGAAATTGAGATCTAGCTTCAGCTCACAAATGGTGCCTAGTTGGAACATTGATGATTTATAAGGGAAAGGAAGTCCAGCACCATACTGATATCATAGTCTTAGTCATGTCCTGACAATAGTTAAGGTTTCATATTTTCTGAATCTAAGAAGACTCAGGTTATGCACTATAAGTTTGGGTGGCATAGAGTTAGACATGTCACGGAAGCATACCGGAGGCATTAATAGTAGATATTACATTTGTGTACCCAGCATTTATTCTTTGTCCTATGGTCATGAAAGTCAATTATTTTCTGAGAGGAACTGTTCTAGGTGGTACGATATCCTAGTTTCACTATATCTCCTCCAGGATGATCATGGATTAGAAGTTTCAAAAGTCCTATTAGATCATTTCCTTTACTACACTGATTGCTCTAGATATAGGCACATGACCACGTCAGGGCTTATCAGAGCTTTTGGGGACAAATTGATTGGATACTGTAAAGAAAGGGCCTCAATCCTTCTGATGTTAAGGACATTAGGACAATATAAACCTGCCAGTATGGGACTTATCTTTACAATCTCATAGAGAAATGTACCCATGAGTAAAAACAACAGAAAAGGAAGCATTACCAAGAAATGCAGATCTTGTGAATTCTGCTGATGACAAATCTTTAAATTCCTGCAATAGCCTTAACTCTTCAATTACCTGAGACAGTAAATTCTTTTTTTTCTGTTTAATTAATTTAAACTAAATTTTTGTCACTTTGAAAGAAAAGAATCATGGCTAATGAAATTATTATGTGATACCCTGAAGAGCAAAATCATAAAAATCTCACAATTTCTCTTTCTTCTGCTCACTCCCAAACTGGATGGGGATAAAAATTCACACTTTATTATTCGATGAAAAGAAAATATAAAAGAATCATTCAGAGTCTGGATTTCAGAGACCAAAAAGATTCCAGCTAATACTTGACAGTAACAGCTTTACCTCAATAAAGAGCATGTAAATACATTAAAAGTTTTAAAAATACTAACTCCAGTTAACTCACAACAACAATTTGTCATTCAATATCCATTACAATCATCAGTATTACGAAGCTATCTTTGATTAGTTTTTCAACACATGTCTATTTCCTGAAGATAGCATATTTGTTAATTTTTTTAACCAACTTGTGACAGACACAAGGACAAATGCCACTTATACAAAAGTAGAGAGATATGGAGCAGATAAAGTCAACTCTTCCATCTCTAAGAGCAGCAGGTATACCTCATTTTATATAGGACATTATCATAATCAAGCTTTAAAATAAATACTAGCAGTTGTGCCAGAATCTAAGATAAATTAAGAAGTGTATCTAAGATGTAATAGGGGGAAAGGAAAGCAAGTTTAAATCCCTCAGAATATTCTCAAGGAGAGTAATAACAAACACAAACAACTTAGCTTATGGAGATTTCCTGAGAATGATTTCTGGAAATAAATTCTCTAGAAATACTGAGAACATTAACATCGTGTTTTGAACAATCTTTTTGTTTGTTTGTTTGTTTAATTTGAAGGTACAGCTACTTAAAATAAAAAATGTTCTTTTCTTAAAGTTCAGCATTTTCCCTTCACTTGTGATACAACTACATGCAAAGCAAAGATTACATAGACAACTAAAAGAACCACAGAATTAACTAATGATAATGTAGTTAACCCATTTCATTAATATTCATTAGCATGGATCAGGTTAAATCTCAGGGCAGTACTCAAAGAAGTATCAAGGTGAGGGATATATAACTTCTCATAAAATAGAAATAGATAGAATCAATGGTTCAGAGAGGGTCATGGGGAGAAAAATGCCATGTACATAAAGGATCTAGCATAGGTTCTTACATACCTAGAAGGCCAAGTATAAAATTCTGACACCAGTTAAATTTTAGCTATTATTGCATTAAAAAAAATTTGTGGGCCAGATATTTTGAAAATATCTTGATTTCCATTTCCATCCAAAGAGTACTAGAAACCAGACTTCCTCTTCCAGTGTCATTCCAAAATATTGACAAAATATATGAAACAATGATTTGGAAGATAATAGACATTGAGCAATGAAGAATAATGATCCCTCAGAGACAGAAAATAAGGAAAGCTGTACAATTGCCCCTGCTTACTGCTTTGAGAGAATAATTAGGTGATAGTCCAAGAAGGTGAAACCCAAGCAGAGCTTGGTTGACTCCCTGAGATGATAAGATGAAGCTGAGAGTTGGGGGGAGCAAAAATGTTCAATTCCACAGGTCAGAGTATTATAAAATAGTAAGATGAAGAGGAACGGAGGAGGGGAGGAAGAGGGGGCAGAGGATGAGAACACTAAACGTCTGCAAAGAGTCTCTCCCTGAATGTTAGCAGATTTAGTGCATACAAGTGAAGAAATTGCAGGCTGAGAAAAGAATCACTTAAAAAAAATTAAAGGTAACAGTTTCTGGAATAGTAGAAAACAATTAGTCTTAGACTGAGCACTATGCTGGTCCCACTTTAAAAATATGACAAGCAAGATTGAAAAAGATGAATAGTTCTCAAATAAATGCCTCTGAGAACAAAGTTCAAGAATATTTATAGGCATACAAAAGTATCCAACAATCAATCAAGTAAAATTAACAATGTATGCTATCCAATAAAAATTATCAGGCATGCAAATAAGCAGCAAAATATGACCCATAATGAAATTATTAGTTTTATGAAATTATAACTGACTCAAATATGACACAGATGTTAGAATTGCTAGATAAGGCATTAAAACAGCTTTCATACCTGTATTCCATATGTATAGAAAACTGAGACATGGAATTCTCCCTCTCTCTCTCTCTCTCTCTCTCTCTCTCTCTCTCTCTCTCTAAAAGACCCTAAATGACTTTCTAAAGATGAAAATTACAATGTACAATGTGAAAAATTCACTGGATAAAATTAAAGGTAATTAGATTTCACAAGGAAATATTAATAAACTTTAATATATAGCCATGGAAACTATCCAAGATGAAACAAGAAAAAGAAAGTTTTAAAAATAAACATAAGATCAGTAAGCAATGGGACAACTTCAGACAACCTAATTTTTATGTACCTGAAGACCTCAAATGAGATAACAGAGGGATAAATTTTAAGAGATTGATGACCTTATAATGCAAGTTTTTTCCAAATTTGGTGAAAACTACAACCCCAATGAAAAGTTTTTGTTTTTTACTCCTAACACAAAACAACTTCTCCAATTCCATGATGGAATGCCCAATAATTCAATTCAATCCTGATATTATCCACTTGAAGTTACCATCAGAACCCACAAGTTAAAGGCACAATCTCACAAGACTACCCCTCACTTCAGATGCCAATCAGAAGTCTGAGGCCACCACAACTTCTGAATGACTGGCTATATAAGGGTTCCTGTGACTGCCCCTACCTCAGATTTAATAATTTGCTTGAACAGCTACAAAACTCAGGAAGGAACTTTACTTATATTTAATGGTTTGTTATAGAGGATACAAATAAACAGCCAGATGAAGACATACACAGGACAAGGTCTGAAAGGGTCCTGAGCACAAGGTCTTCTATCCTCATGAAGTTGGAATGCATGACCCTCCCAGCACATAGATGTATTCACTAACCCAGAAGCTCTCTGAACCCCATTATTTAGGGTTGTTTATTTAAGTTTCATTAAGTAAGCAAGCCTGATTTAAACATTGGCCATAGGTGATTAACTTAGTGTCCAGCCTCTCTGCCCTCCCTGAAGGTTGAGGAGTGAGGCTGAAAGTTCCAAGCTTCTAATCAGTGTTAGACCTTCTGGTGACTAGCTTGCAACCTGAAGAAATCTAAGGGCCCACCAGGTGTCACTCCATTACAACAAAAGATGTTTCTATCTTTCTTATCACTCAGGAAATTCCAAGAGATTTAAAAGCTCCATGCCAGGAACTAGGTACAAGGACCAAATATCATTCCATGATACCACACCCAGATACCAAAGATGTTCAATGAAACCCAAGCCCAGCAACAAACAAACATGACAAACAGAGACTGATGGACATGGACAATAGTTTAATGGTTACCAGAGGGAAGGGGGGAGGAGGAGGGAGATAAGGGGAAAGAGAGTCAAATATATGGTGACGTAAGGAAATTTAACTTTGAGTGGTGATAGTGCTATAATACGTATGATGTATTATTGAATTATGTACTTGAAACTTATATGATTTTATTAATCAATGTCACTCCAATAAATTTAATGAAAAAATGAAATATTAAATAATTAAAAAAAAGAAAAAAAAGAAACCCAAGCCAAGGAAGATGAAAGGAAACACACACACACACACACACACACACACACACACACACACACACTCTTACACAAGGCGCATCATAAATAAATTGCTAAAAAACAGTGAAAATAGAAAACAATCTTAATAGCTCCCAGAGAAAGAGGACACAGTAGAGAGGAACAAAGATAAAGATGAAAACAGATTTTCTGTCAGAAACTATGTAAGCAAGAGTACGATTCTAGTTATATAAAATATTATGAAACATACACTAATATGTGATGGCAGGAGAAACAGTGATTATCCAGATGTGGTAGTACAAGTGGAGCACGAAGGAAGGATTACAAAGGTACATGAGGCAACTTTTGAGGGTGGTCGATATGCTCATTATCTTGATTGTAATGGTGGTTTAGTGAGTATATTTATATGTTAAAACTTATAAAATTGTTATTAAATGTGTATAGTTTATTGTATGAGAGTTATATATGAATAAAGCTGTAAAAAATAAAAAATAAAATGTGCACTAAACAACCAAGAAACATTTTCTTCTAATCCATGCAACACCTTGCAAAATGTATAGGTTTTTTTTAGATAATTAAATAAATCAAGCATTTTAAAAAATTTGTCTCTGGGTTTAAAAAAATATATATCCAAGTTTAATGACCATTTATTCCCATTATATTTTGCTATCATATAGACAAGATGAGAAAATTCTAAAAGATCTTTCTGGCTGTAGGAAACAAAAATTATGAACATAATGTATTGACATATGAGATATTATGTTCAGTGAAAAATTAGCTACTAAAGACAGATAAAGAGATATTTTATCTCTTATATCCCTTAATGCAACTTAATTTTATTCAATAAATAAATGAATTTATTAGATAAATATTGTATAAATAAATGAATTAATGTAAAAAATTAATGGTCTCGTATTGATGAAATATAAAAATTTATTGTACTTCTGAGGATAAAAAAGACAGGAAGTGGCCTATGCACAAGAGAAGGGTATGGGAAGAAAACAAGCATGTGCAAACTGTAAATGGCAATCATGCTTCCTCAGGGAGAACATACATTTGCAGATCACTGAGATCATCATCAGCTCAGTTTCTACAGTTATTGCCTCTGAGTCTTTTGTCTTCTACTCACACCTCCGCAATCCCTTCTCCAGATAGAGGCCACAGTGATTGTTTTAAAACATAAGCCAAGTAATATTATTTTATTAATGAAAACCCTCCCATGGTATCTCATTATACTTAGAATAAAATTAAAAACTCCTTACCTCGCAGAAAACCATATGTGAACAGACTTCTACTCTATATTCTCATCTCACACTCTCTTCCCCTTACTGTCCTTCCTTCTGTTCCTCAAACTTGACATTCTTGTTCCTGCCTTGGAGCTGTGGCACTAACCGTCCCCTTTGCCTGTATCATTTTCTCTAAAATTTTTACATGATGGCTCTTTCATGATAATCATAAAAGGCTCATATTAAATGGCCTTTTGTGATCATCAACTCACACTCATCCAGTGACTAGGCAGTCATTTTTTATTATACCACTTTATTTCAGTGGTTCCCAACTGGGGAGAATATTGTCTCCCAAGGAACATTTCGAAATGTGTGAGAAAATTTTCGAGATAGTAGGTAACTGCTATTAG
>CM053502.1:44596878-44614341 GCA_028627145.1 Eidolon dupreanum | reverse complement strand
TATACGTGTGTTTTATATATAGTGAATGCGGCAGACATATTAGATGAAGAGCAAAACTAAGCATTTCTAAATTGCAGGAAACCTAAATCTCTTTCTCAAATTGACTTACCACATAACTAAATCTACCAGAGCTTATGAAAATTTATTACACTTCATCTTGAACCTCATTTGGGAAAAGGGACAGAGTTTCTCTTCAAATTATAATTCACAAAGCTATTGCAGTTTTATAAGCACAATCAATATTGATTAATAACAATGAAAAGGAAGACTGCCTTGGACCTGGCAGGAGTCTATCTTCAGGGAATCTTCAGGTTATCAGGGGATGCTCAGTTCTGTGTTGGTAACATAGACCACTGTGCTCAAATTTTGGCTTTGACAAACTAAAGTTTGTTCAGGAGGCTTTGGCTAATTTCCTTGGGGAAATCAGCTCAACAAAATTTATAGATAGAACTAAATTTTTGACTTTTAAAGAGTAAAAGTCACAAAATTAACTTTTTAAACCTCCTCTTAACCAGGAACACACACACACACACATACACACACACACACACAAACACACACACACACACACATACACTCACACACTTATACAATTTAGATATCATTGATATAAGTGTGACATAACTATTCCAAACAAAGGCAAAATTCAAGTCTTGACCAGCAGTCTGACCAGATATCATCTCTTACACAAAATACTGGTTCAAGAGATGTGAATGTAATTGATAAATCGCTATTAAATACAATTCCTCATGAAACATTTAGGAAAAGGTGAGTTATCATAGGTATAACTTGGGAAGGAGCAGAAGACAAAACTGGTTGTTTAAAATTATTAAAAATTCTGTTGGGTTCATTTTTTAGTGTGAGCTATGTTAATATTATGTGCGTGTGCCACAACTTCAACTTAGGACTGTACTTTAAATGAAATTAATTCCTAAAAAGCTTTTCTCTGTGCTGATTTAAAAAGAACCTCTTTAACTACTTTTAAAATATTCCCCTTTTCCTTTCTATTTTCTTAAATTAAATTTGGTTAACAAAGTCTTCTTTCCTACCTATCCTTAGGTGTCTGAGACCCTATGAAAGCCACTGAAGGACACTTTTCAGCTGATGAAATGTCTCTAGGCTCTGTTTTAGACTTTTCTCCTTCCATCCTGTATTGGAAAACAATTCCCCAAGGGTCTTTTCTATTTCTGCACATCTTGTGAGCAGAGGCACTGACAGCTTTTGTTCCTGACTATCTTTTCAAGGATACTTGTATAGTGAACAGTCTTGGAAGACAGTAGAAGTAGTTCTCCCTGTGGAGCAAAGGGCAGGTTTGTTTACAGTCCACTATAATAAAGATAATTTCTCCCTCTGCAGCACAGGGCAGGTTTGCTTGCTGCCATTATTAAAAAAAAAAAAAAAAAAAAATCAAGTTCCCTAAGCTCAGGGAGCCTCAGCTATGACATAAACCCACCGTGTGTATAAGTGTCACCTAGCCCTCATCATATTGTCCCGTAGTAATTGGGGCTTGGGGAACTGATGCAAGAAAATGACAATACTCTGGCTACTGTTATTGGTATGGTAATAAACTGTCTTTGTCTCTGTCTTCCGCCAGCATCCATGAAACTGTGGCACATCCTTTACAGTTCTTGACATCTTGTTTCACCAGTTTCTGTCATTCTGTTTTATATAAGGATTCTCTTCTCCACTCAGATCCTACAGTTGTGACTCATTCGCTGGTCATCTAAATCTTTAATTTCTGGTTCTCTCCAAATTTCTGTCTCCCTAGTTGACTTTTCTGAGTCTAAGGTGCCCACTTGTCCAGAAAAAAACTGAATCAGATTAAATGAAAAGTGCTAATGAATTAAAGTCAGAGGGACTAGAAGGATAAAAAAGAAAATATGAATAAAAAGAGAAGAGTGAAATATACATGCACTATAGGCTCATGAGAATCCTTATAGCAGCAGCATTTTCAATTCCATCCCTAGTGGTAACAGTATTTTAGAGACCTACTTGATCTGAAGGTTTGAGAGTAGGCTGCCTTACTGGGCTAACTGCCTTCCTAATTTGACATTTGACTCTCCATTTTCACTTCCTTGTGCTCACTGGTAAAAATACTATTTCCTTAGCATTTCTATTTTTTACCTCCCTTCTTGATACTTTAACCAATAAAATCAGTAGTCCCATATTCAGATAAATATGGTTAGTGATAAAATGATCTGAATTTTTTACTTGTTTATTATCTCTAATTTCAGAGAGTTCCAGAAGAATAAGAATAGTCCCCTGCAACACTAGTCCTGAGAATCAATGACAACTTATTATAAATGCAGATTTCCAGACCATATACCCCAAGGATTTTGATTCGCTGGGGTTGATTTGGGAAACAGAAATTTTCCATTTTTAACAAACCTCTTGGGTAAATCTGCTAAAGTTCATCCTTAGAACATTATATGAGAAACTCTGCCCTAGAAATTACCTCTTGATCTGATATTATGCACATTTGCTCGGTCTCATAGAGATAATTCAACCCCAGATGTATAGATTAGTCACTGACAAATGTTAGTTGATGGCAATGATTTGCTCTGGCAGACACTTGCTAGGAGTATTTCAATAGTTATTTTTGACCCATGAAACTGAAAGATTCGTATTAATATATATATAAAAAAACTGCTTTATTTTAGAATTTTGGGATATATTTGGAATATTTTTTTCTGATCTATCATGTAATATTATATATGCATTTTTAGCAATGGCCATCTATAGGAAGATGTATAAATGGAATGTAAACACTCTTGATAAAATACTATTATCTCAAAAGTGCTTTATTAAAATAAGTTAAACAATATGAAAATTTTTGAGAGGAAGACTCAGGGGATATTTTGGAAAAGTAAATACTATTTTAGTCATTGCTGTTGAGATCATAAGATATAAAGTAGGATGTTAATGAGCAAATACCCTACATCAGTGTTTTGGGATGTATTTTAAAAAGTGTGTAACATAATAGTATTGATAGTTCTTCAGGTATCTCTTACTATTCTAACTTCCTAGTAATGAAATTTATGGGAAAATTCTTTATTTTCTCAAGATTTTTCAGAACAGCATTAAATAACCTAAATAATAGGAGCATCACAGTAACAGCCCTTCTCTTAGAATACAGACCAGCACACCTTATTTCCATAAGTTTTGATTGTGAGTTTCTCACTTAAATTAATCAAAATATACTCCCAGTAAACTTATGAGAATGGAGAAAACACCATGTGTCTACAGGGCTTTAGAGATAAGGATGCCAAAGTTTACAACGCCAGGGACTAGGACAATATTTAAAATATTTCCATCTACACGTTAAACTGAATCATTGTGGGGTTGTTTGTGACAATTGATGTTACATAAAACAATTTGACATATGCACATCTAACATATGTACTTTTTCACTGTCAATAAGTGGCCTTTATCAATAGACCTCTTAAAAAAAAACAGCAGAATGAATTTCAGACAGTATTTTTCAGATGGATTAACTTCTCTGAGGTTATATTCATAAAAGGTGATGGGACTTACAGTTTACGACAATTTTTACTTTTTTCACATCTGGGAATGACACATCATTTTCTGCACTGCATTCGTATTCTCCAGCCTGGTCCCTGGTAATTCCATAAATGTCCAAATATTGTCCATTTTCAAATGGTTTTGCTACAAGAAAAAAAGTACAGCATGTTTAATTGTAGCTGCCTGAGGCTTCATTCAAGTAAAACAACAATCTCATGTTTTCCTATTAGATATTGCTGACAAAACAATTCCAAATGAAACTGAGGAATTATTAAACTCTTTGTTCTCCTATGTTCAGAGGAAAAGTCAGAGAAAAAAAAAACAGAAACTGAACAAGGAATACTATAACAACTATTTCTCCAGAACAGGATATACATGTGTTCTTTTTAATTGATTGTGGTCTCCTAACCTCATCACACATCAAATAGAGTTCTGCACATTTCTGTAATTGAGTTCAACAACCTCCTACCAATGTAGATGAAATTCAGTAATATGACTTGGTATATATTGACTTTTATACACTGTAAGCTAGCAACTTGACACTTAACCTAACTGAATGTTACTTTTCTTTTGGGGAAATCTCATACTCATTATCAAGGTTTCAAGCCAGATGGCTTGAAAAGAGTATAGAGATATATTGAACTATTGCAATGCTTCAGTTTCCAAAATTATTAATGTTTCCAAAAGAGGTACACGATATATACTATATATAATGCACTCAATAAACCTTGAAGAAAAACTTTATAATTCTCAAACTAAAAGAAAGTGAATGTAAAAACCAACTAAATTATCTTTTTTTTATTTTCCAGAAAAAACAATTCTCTTCAATTAAAAATAGAAGTAGATTACAAATATAAAGACATAATTACAGATAAAAGAATATCTCCAGATAAGTGAGATTTGAAAAAATAAAGGCTCCCAAAACAATGGAATTTTCATTTATTTGAAAGCAAATACTCTTTGAACAGAAAAGATCCAGATTATCAGAGATATGGCAAAGGAAAAAGGGGCCTATGTGAATTTCTAGAGTAGGGGATCCTTCTCCCTTCTGAAACAGGTATTGAAAAATCACACTTCAAGGCACACCAAAGATAACTGAAAAATAAAACAATGATTCCATTAAATTGTCTGTTTTCAAAATCAACCTTATTTTTGTTTTTATCTTACTCTTTCACCTAAACAATTATGATAATGTAGAAGTTATAAAACTAGAAGAACATTTAACTTTACATGAATAAAACTAAATGAAATTTAATTATGGTGCTCCAAATTTAAAATCCATGTCAATTAAACTTTTCTTTCCTGTGGGCTATGTTATCTAGGCCTATATCAGTCATCACACTGCCTGTCTTCCAAATAAATATGACTGTCAATTGTGACCTAGAGTTTTTAAGATATCTATCTATCATCTATCTATCTATTTATCTATCTATCTACCTATCATCATCTATCTATCATAATCATCTATCTATCTATCATCTATCTATCTATCCATATGATTAAGTCATTTCTTCATTTTCTGGCTGATCACAAGTTGTAAATAGGGGATAGCTATCTACAGATTGTGGTTAGCTGATAAGCTATTTCAGGTATAAGAAGTAAGCCTACAAAAGCAGCAGTTGTCTTCAAAGTCAATATTCTTAAAATCTGATTTTCTAATCATTTCTTAGTTCAACCTAGTGAACTTATCTGACTCAATACACACATGTGTTATACCTATTTGAATAATCAACTATATTCTAATTCTTCAACAAAGCATCGATTATGATGTGTATAAGTTATGTTATTTTAAAAATCAATTTTTTTAATTTAAATTAGTTTTAAGTATATAGTACATTGATTAGACATCTATATAGTTCATAAAACGATCCTCCCAACTGCTCCTTCCCTCCCCTGGTCCTCCACTTAGCCATCATATTAATATTAACTGAGTTATGTGTTACTATTTTTACTGTTTAAACATTGCAAACATATGAACAATAGCTCTTAAAGTATTGAAGGATAGGAAGAAACATTAGATTTGTGTGTCTACCAGGAACAAAAAGAATAATGAAAAGAGAGAAATGATATGTTTCAGAACTTAAAGAATAAGAAAGTATTTTTTTCTCTTAAATGGTTAAATGGCAGACTCTGAAATATTGAGAACCACTACAAGAAGACATATGACAAAAGTGTCACCAACATTAGAACCACTGTATCACTCAACTCCAGAGAGCGCCATTTATGCATAATGAACATTTGTCCCTGCACAATCTGCCTAACCATATTTAGGGATCTATCTCAATACCACCACAGAACAGTGATCCTATTTACAACTACTAGAATGACCAGTAAATACTTATGCATTGCATAACTCAATAGCTATAGAACTAGTGAATGGATGACATGGCCAACACTATCAATAATATAACACAAATATAAAGACACTTAGGAAAAAAGTATAAATTCATGGTTAATATCTGAATTTTTCCCACCAGATACTAGGTTTTCATCCTGTTATTTCCTGTTATTTCCATTCACCATGCATTAGCTCTCCCAAAAACTGTGCTCCAAATATTCTCTTATTTTTATTCAAATAGTTCTGTTTCTATCCTAAACTTACCCTTGCTCTGTTCTCAGACTGATCTTATCAGGTTTAAATTTCAAATTTGAAACTTGGAGTTGTCCAGGATTTAAACCCTCAGGTTTACTAGTTGTCTACAATTTGCTTGGCTGCCTCTTTGGTTTTTGTTGTCTTGTTTTCCTCAATAGTAATTCTTTACCTTAGTTTTGGACCCAAGGAAATCAATCCTGTCTTTTATACTAGGCTGGACTGCCCTCTTTTCCCATCACTCCCCTCACAAGGAGAGAGGATCTGGGCAAAGCACATTAAAATGCAAAGAACATTTCAGTTCATTCAGTGTAACTCAACTAATCTCCTAAAATAGAGAATAAAGAGCAAGGCCAAAGGGAGCTAATGACATGAAGACCAACACCAAAGCCAAGATTTTGCAATGCTTATGAGGATATGTACTGCTTTAGGGTACTCCTTATAAATCTTATAAGAACATTGTGTGATATTTTTATGTCTTAGGGTGCCAATTATAAATGTTGATGAGATATAAACATATTGTGATATGGAAGCCCTCTTCTGGTCACAGGTTTTACCATTTTCTGTAAGTGCAGTGACAGTTTCTATTGTGTTTATCTCTGTGTCCTAGCTCCAGCATAATGCCTGAAACATCATACTCTTGGTAAATATTGACTGAATGATTAATAATTATATCTATAAATGAATTAATAAAGTCCTGTAAGGACAGAACACAGAGAATCTAAACACTTAGTTTAGTTTAAACAAAGAAGTTACCACTTCTCTTTCAGAATCTTAAAGAAGGGAAATAGTTTAAAAAAAATAGTGATCTTTGCTGACATCCTGAAGTGGTAGGTGAGGTGATGGCAGTGATGAGAACAGACTGTACAGTTATCATAGATCCTTTATAAAACTATAAAGACTAACAAAAACTTTAAATACAATTTGAAGAAAAAAGATAAGTACTGCCTATCACCCAAGTAATAGTTTTCTTTTGTGTATAGTCTCTTCTAGGCATGGACTTTTCTCAAAAAACGAAGAACTGAAGAGATTCTGCAAGCCTTCAGTAATGCCACTATTACTACCATCTTCAAAGAGAAAGCTGAAAAGTGGGTGTAGCTATGATTTACAATATCTCTCATACAGATTTCTGATAAGAACCTGACCAGAAAGAGTTCTATATGGGCCACTAAAATGATATCTAGATTTGACTTTATGGATTGGTAAGACATATCACCATTCTTTATATCACATATACAAAATTGTTAGTAACAACATCATATTTTTATGAAGTATTAATATATTTCAGAAAAAAATATTTGAAAAAAATAAATCTTGCTTCCCTTAATTTCTAGGACATCACCCTTCACTAGATTTCCTCTCATTTGTCTGGCTATTTCTTTTCACTCTTTCAAAACCCTTCACATTTTCACATCCCTCAAATGTTGTTTCTATCCCATGACCTCTTTTTTTTTTTCCTTACTGAGGACACTATTTCAGGGAATCTAGTTTATTCATTTGCATTTTATTACTATTTATATATTGATTGATTGACTTAGTCCATATCTATATCTTGAAACTTAGACACATGTATTCACCTGGACATTTCCTCTTGGAAGATTCATAGGCATCTCAAAGTCAACACACCAAAAATAAACTTACCTTCTCTGCCATACCTGCAACTCCTCCTGTGTTCCAAGACTCAGTGAGTTCTTTAATCATCATTCAGTTGGCTCAAGTCAGAAACTTTAATGTTAATTTTGACAAGACCTTTGATCTCAGTGCATGCAACCATCACTCATTATGTCCTGTCAATTTTATCTCCTAGGTAATTCTCAAACTTCTTCTAGTAGTCCCTTTGTCTCAGCTGTTGATCTCTGAATGCACATACTCAGATGATATGCTAATGATTGCATACTGCTTTGCAGAGTCATTTCAACCATTATCTCAGAAAGTCATCCCACTTTTCAAGGCTTTCCTGTAGGAATATATTTTATTAGGGTCTCATAGCCATTTATTACTAGATAGTACTTTGGAACTGACTTTCCAAAATATCCTTAGATGGTTCATTTATATTCACAATTATAATTATTCTCTGTCAGCTTGTTATTCAACAGCATACCTGCTGTCCTGCAAGTATATCTTCTGTGGACTCTACGGTACTGAGTGGTTAAGGATAGGGGTTCTAGAACTAGTCTACCTGGCTTCAAATCCCGGCTCTGCCATTTACTAGCAATGTGACCTTATGCAAGGTATTTAACCTTTACTCATCTGTGATGTTTGAGCATAACAGAACCTGTCTCATATGAATGTTGTAAGGGTTAAGTGGGTTAATGTAAGTAAAACATTGAGAGTACATCATAGGAATGAAAAAAAACACATTAGCTGTTATTACAATACACGGGTTTAGGCATGCCAGGGAGGATGAATTAGATAAATATTGTTTCCATGGTGAGAGGTTATCATGTTCAAGGATTAGCGCTTCTGTCTTAACATGATATTCAAATGGAATCAGAAGTGAAAATAAGAAAGTCGCTCAAGAGGCATGAAGGCAATGAATAGTTTCGTTCTCATATCACTGTAGGAGATCAGTAAACACATCTGCCTTATAGATCTGTAGATGGAATTGAGAGTTGATCTCATGTTCGGGTCACTTTCTCTCTGCCTGAATTCCAAAGGACAATTTAGCCTTCTTGATTCTTTTTTCTGTATGAAAGTTATATGGCATATGTATGATTGCTATTGCTTTTTTAATTATCAGCAACTTTTAAAATATTCATCTCTTGTCATACTGTAAGTTTTGTGATATAAAAGGCTACATCTTATTCTGTGTTTAGTATGGACTCTTTATATATTTGTTTACTATATGATTAAAAAAAGAAAACATAAAAGAAAGTCCAGAAAATTTGACATTTAATTAGGGTAGATTAATCTTCTTTTTCAAAAAATTATTAACTATGTCACCATAAATAAAAACAATATTGACCTTTCATTGATTCTCTATTGTGTGTAAGGTACCATGATAAATGCTTTTATTGTGAATTCCTTAGTTATGAGGTAGATTCCATTAGATATAATAAGACTCTAGCATTTAAAGAGGTTACATTTCTTGCCAATGGACCCAGAACTAATTTCAAAACCTATGTGCCTGATCTGTACACCACTGAAATGCTGCATTAGTACTTTTTGTAAATGGTGATGATAAGAACTAAAGTAGGTCATGTTACTCTTAGAACTACAAAGCACTAAGTAGATGTTAATTTAATCTCTGAAAGATGTTACTGGTTCTTGTATTAGTTTTATATGGCTGTTGAAACAAATAACCACACACTTAACTGGTTTTAAACCATACAAACTCATTATCATATAGTTCTGTAAGCCAAAGTCCAGCAGAAGGCTATAATAACTGGAATAATGGGTGCCCCAAAGATATTCACAGCCTAATCATTGGGGTCTGACACTCTATTAACTTCCATGGCAAAAAAGACTACACATTTGATTAATATTAAGTACCTTGAGACAAGGTGATTAGTTATATTGAAGGGCCCAACTAATCACATGAGTCCTTAAGAGTAGAAGAGGAAGAAGAAGAGTGTGTCAGAGAGATGTGACATGATAAATCACCATTGCTGACTATGAAGATGGAGAAAGTAAGGCACGAGCCAAGGAAAGCTGTGGCTCTAGAAACTGAGAATGGCCCTTGGCTGACAGCAAGAAAATGATTCTCCTCTAGAGCTTACAAAAAAGTATGCAGCCTGTCAACACCTTGCTTTTGATCTGGTGTGACCAATGCCAGACTTCTGACCTATGGAAGTGTAAAATGATAAATCTGTGCTGTTTTAATCATTAACTTTGTGGTAATTTGTAACAGCAACAACATAAAACTAATCCAGGGTCTCAGTGAACCAAAACAAAAATGTCAGCAGTACAAGGTTCCTTTCTGGAGGCTTGTTTTGCTTATTCAGGTTGTTGGGAGAATTTTCTTGCCATTGTAACATCGAGATCCTCGTTTCCTTGGCAGAGGGTCATTTTTACCTTCTTGAGGCCACCTTCATTCCTTGAGTCATGGCCTCTCCCTTCATCTTCAGAGGCTGCAAATGGTGGGTCAAGTCTGTCTCCTACTTTGAATCTCTACTGCTTCATCTTCCGTCTCATCTCTCTGAACCACTCTTTTGCCTTTCTCTTCCACTTTTAAGGACTCATGTGATTGAGTCCACCTGCCTGACCCAAAATAATCTCCTTAATGACATCTGTTACCATGTAAGGTAACATAGTCACATTTTCCAGGGATTGAGGTATGGGCATCTTTGGAAGTCATTATTCTGCCTACGACAGTTCTGCATTAGAATTGGCAGTTCTACTTGCATATGCAAACTGTAATTTCTCTATAATTTTCAAAGACAGCAGAAAAAAAAATAAGTGGTTGAAATTGTGAAGTTGAGAAGTTCATTAATACCTCTGAAAAATATGAGTGAAGTTAAAAAAAATTAATAAGACATTCTTTTGGAAGCAAATAATTTTCATGAGACCGTACTACAAATTTAACAGGTAATATGATTCTGGGAAGTTTGGTAAGAGCACAGAAATAGTGGGGTTTGAAGGAGCAATAAGAGGAGGGTGTATGGTCAGAGGAAATTATGGAAGTCATCTACTGAAATGATTGCAAGAGGGTTTCAGAAGCAAACAAAAGCAACCAAGAAGTAAAAAGCTCAAGGTTTTGATTTGTTTTGTTACAATTTATCATATTATACCAGATAGCACTAAAAGAAACAGCTTAATTCAGCTCACCATCAATTGTTTTTTTCCTTCCTGCCTGCATTCTTTCCTTCCTTTGAACAGATTTTAGTTATGCAAGGATCTCTGACCAGTGAACAAGACTACTTCCATTTCAAAAAGCTTATGGTTTACTGGGGAAACAAAAGTATAAGCAGGCAATTTTAATAAAGTGTAGTAAGTATTATATTCGAAGTAAATAAAGGATGCTATGTCATCGTGATTGTGCTGTCATAATTTCAAGGAAAATTCTAAAGGTTTGGTTAGGTCAGAGCTTTAATTTAGCAAGAATGAGTAGAGGTGAGGCTGTAGTTTTAAGTAGAGATCAAAGCCTAGAAGCCCTTGTATGCTTTCTGAGGAATTTGTTTGAATTTAAACTTAAGAAATAATTGCAGTACTATAAGCAGAAGAGTATGACAAATTTGAATATTTTAAAATATTATATTTTTTAAAAGATAACTGGAATTCTGCTCCTCGTTACTAGGAACAAAAACCAGACTTACCTTCTTGCCATAAATCACTAGAGAAATGAATAAATTATATGAAACAACTTTTTTCAGACATTGTATAACAGGCAGCCCATGGCTGTGATTCCTGAAGCAAACAAGGTGAGCCCCAAAATGGATCTCCATGAATATCTATCTGAAGGCAATTTTCAAATCCTAGGCTCAGAGAAGTGGAAACCTAAGGCTAGTGATACTGCTGAATTGAGCAAAGAGAGATTAGAATTCCAGCAGGCCAAGGGACTGGCGGTAGTGGTATAGGGTTTTAATGAGAAGGAACCCACACAGACAGAGAACTATAGATATCTATGTGTTGTCTTTACTAAGGACTAGGCTGTACAGGCATAGAGAGGAACTCCAAAAAGTTGCAGAAAGAACAAATAGGGAGTTTGTAGGCCAAACGATTCCTAGAGTTCAAACAAGGAAAAGAGACATTTGATCTCTGACCATCAAGAATGGAGAGGTTCCTGTAAATATCAGAGTATTCAGTAGAGGCTACAGAGGGCTTATATCTTAGTAGAAGATCTGGAAAAACTCTGGAGTGAAGACTCTTCTAGACCTTTTTTTTAAGTTTAAAAACAGAGTTCAATAGATCAAAACTATCTGTAAGTAATATAGCTTTCTGTAAGAAAAAAATCCAACACTTTAAAAACAAAACAAAACAAAACAATATCTAGACATTCAACAATGTAACAAGTTCTAGTATTCAATAAAAAATCACTATGTAGTCAAAGAAGCAGGAAACTGAAAAATAACTAAGAGAAAATCAGTCAATGGAATGAGATATAGAAATGATAGAGATGCTGGAATCATTAGACAAAGATTTTAAAATAGCCAGCTATTATAACTGTGTTTAAGTATTTAAAGAAAAACATGAATAAAATGAGATAATTAAAAAATAAGAAAAAATAACCCAATGAACATTCTTAACATAGGAACACAAAACGTTTTAAATGAAATAAAGGCTGAATATTTTCTAAATTTGATAAATACCATAAAATGTCAAATCCAAGAATACAGTTATCTCCAAGCAGTATAAACCACAAATAAAATTGCTCAAAAGCACATTATAATCAAGTTACTAAAAACCAGAGAGGAAGACAAAAATACAAAAAAGGAGCCAGAGATAAAATACATACTACACACAGTAAAAAAAAAAAATTTTCAGACTTTTTATCTGAAACTATGCAAGCAGCAATACAATAACATGACAACAAAAAATAATAAAGATCTAAGATCAATCCTATAAGCTTAAACCTTAAGAAGTTAGAAAAAGAACAAGTAAAACATAAATAGAATTATGGCAATAATAAAGAGTAGAAATCAGTAAAATTAAAAATGGGCAATACTAAAATTAATAAAACCAAAAGCTGGTTTTTTAAAAAGCTGCTGAAATGGGTAAAACTTAGCCAGATTATAATATAGAATACAAAGAATGATAATACAAATTACCAATAGCAGAGGTAAAAGAGAGGATATTATTATGGTTATAGGAAAAACTGAATGGCTACTAAGTAAATATTAAGAAAAACCAAATATTAAGAAAAAGGCTTACCATTTAATTCAAGAATTTAGACTAAATAAATAAATTCCTTAGAATACATCTCCAAACTGACTTAGGAAAAATAAAAACTGAATATTCTCTCTCTCTCTATATATATATACGTGTGTGTCTATGTGAGTATACTGAATTCGTAATTATCCACACAGAAAGCCCCAGAATCGTGTTTATTAAGATTTTAAGAAAGAAATAATACCAAACCTATCCAAATTCTTTCTGAAAATGGAGGAGGAAAACTTCCTGATTCATTTTATAAGGCTAGCACTGTCTTAATATCAAAACTAAATGTATCAAAGGCAAAAAAGTACATGAATATAGACACAAAATTTTTAAAAAATAATAGTAAACAAATCCAGTAATATTTAAAAATAACACATCATAACTAATTATAGTTTGTTCCAGGATTAAAGGCTGGTTACACAACTTAAAAAATGAACATAATTCACTATATTAAGAAAAACAACAAAAATATACAAGTATCTCTAAAAGCCAATAAATCATTGGAAAAATTTAACATTCATTCAAGATAATAAAAGTTTTAGATAACTGAGAATTAAAGAGAACTTTCTCAACCTGACAAAAACTTCTATTAAAATCACATATCTGACCTTATACTTAATAATGATGTAAGAGTAAATACTTTCCCCCTAAGACATGGGTCAGTGCCAGGTTGTCCACTTTGATCATTATCTCACATTTCCTACATAAATTAACTCAACAATTATCATTGAACTAAAGGTGAATCATAAAACTATAAATATTATAAATTAAAAGAGGAAATTTTTTTGATCTTGACTTGGGCGAAGAAGTTTTAGAGATGACACCAAAAGTACAAGCCATACAAGAAGATATTGATAAACTGGATTTCATCAAAATTAAACAAATGTTTGCTTTGTAAAAAACATCATTAATTAAAAAGGTAAGTCACATAATAGGAGAAAAGTTTATAACACATATTAGACAAAGAACTTGTATCCAGAATATATGAGGAACTCTTAAATCTCAGTAAAAACATACAACCAAATAAAGAAATGGACAAAAAGATTTAACAGAAACTTCATTTAAAAAAAAAAATGCTCAGATGGTAAATAGACATACCAAAAAAAAAAAAGTGATGAACCTGATTAGTCATTAAAAAAGTTAGGAAGAGCAAACACCAAACAAAATTCCACTACATTTGCATGAGAATAGAAAAACAAATCAAAACAAAATGGAACTCGGAGTAGTCTTGGTAAGAAGCATAACACATGGAGCTCCCTTGGGAATAAGGTTTATCAGTTTCTCATAAAATTAAACATTAATTTACCATATAATCTAGCAATCTCACTCCTAGAGAAACAGAAACGTAAGATTATATAAAAATCTGTATATAAATATTTATATAAGCTTTATTGACAATTACTAAAACTGGAAGCAACCAAATGTCTTTCGATCAGTGAATGAGTAAACAGATTATGGTATATCCTTATAATATAATACATTTACGAATAAAATCATTCATATATACATAACATGATGATTCTCAAATATGTTTTACTGAATGAAAGTCAACCCAAAAGGCTACATGTATGATTTCATTTACCTGACATTCTAAGAAGAGCAAAACTCTAAAGAATAGATTGGTTTTTGCTAGGAGTTGAGGAGGAGAAGCTGGTTGACCACAGAAGGGTAGTATGAGGAAATTTCTTAGAGCAATGAAACTATTTTGTATCTTGATTGTGGTGGTAGATACATGAGGATGTATTTGTCAAAATCCATAGTACTTTACACTACAAAGAGTGATTATTACTTTATATAAATTTAAAGATAAAACATATTGCTACACTACTACACAGCCACTAAAATGGCCAAAATTGAAAAGATTTACAATATCAAGTGTAAGTGAAGAGATGGAATAACTAGTAAAGCTCTCTCCTAAGAACTCACATCAAAATCCCTCTTTCTCAGTCCTTTTAATTATATAGGGAAAGAGTTTGAGGATTATTCTAATTGGTTCTTTGTTAATCATATTTTAGAAGTTCCATAGAGGTAATGCAAATTATAACTCACCCTGCTATATGTTGCCTTAGGATTTCAGCTGAAGGTTCCATTTTAGCATCCCATTGTATTAGCTTTGTGACCCAGAAATCTCTGTGAATAATATACTCTGTACTCCAGGGTTTGGCTAGAGAACAGAACTTTGACTTCTCTGGTGTTTAATTATTATCACAAATTCATGTAGAGAAATAGTCTACATAATGGAATACATGAAGAAAATTCATTCATTTTCTTCAGCCATTTAATTTTTTTCTTTTCAGAATAAGTCAGAAAGGTATACCCTTTCACTATCTTATTTTGGTTTCTATTAAAATTTCCTTTACCAAACTTTGCTTTAGTGTTATCATACCAGTCTTCATTGAGAGACATAATAAGAAAGACCTCATGAAATTTTCTATTACATTTTTATCAGAAAAGTTATTGAGGTCCTACTATTATAATCAACATATCTATTTACTGAGGACCCATGGGAGAAATTCTTTGTACATTTTAGTACCAGGAAAAGCTCTACTTCTGAGATCCTAATTTGCTTTGATAGTATGATCCATGATCTTACAAACTGGTCATTTCTCTTTTTTTTTTTAGGACACTAGGAAATTTAAAGCTGAGAAAAAGAAAAATATACTTTCGATGCTTGTATATCAAGTGGTGTTTTGAGAATCATTAAGTGATATGTAGATAGATCAGGATATAATAAATAAGAATAGAAATCAAAGATATTTGGAAATAGCTATATGATGATAATGGATCAGAACTGTGTTAAAATCAAATAAATTAGGTGATTTCCTATTGGTCATTATCAAAGAGGTTTTGGGTCTTTATTTACAAGTCAAAATATTTACTGAGCAGACAGAAAACAAAGAAGCATAGTGTCTAATAGGAATGGTAATAATAATTATAACTTTGAGATCATCAAATAACATTCAAGGGACTAACAATGGCGAAGCCTCTAAAAGTTATTTAGCATTCTGAGGGAGTAGACAAATATTAATGATTAACTCAAAATGTGTTCTGTGGGGGGCCATTTGGCCCAGGCCAGGTGTTGTTGTTCTTTGAGTGGGAACTTGTTTTGGTGGAAGGAGCTGGATCTTGAGAGCACGGCCTGGGGCTGAGGGGGAGGTTTCAGGATGTGCTGACTTGGTGTATACATTTGTAGCTAACAAACATCCTTGTTCCTGAGTATATAAGCATGTGAAAAAACAAACTCAGGGTCGAGTCTCTGAGCTCATCCCTCTCGACCCCATCTGTGTGTTTCCCTTCTTCTTTTCTTTTCCCGCCCTTCGTTACAGGAGGCCCTGATTTGACTGTCGGCTGGCTCCGACAGTGTTCATATGACTGCCTTTATAAAAAGGAAAATAAATGATTATTTTGTAACAGTAATAGAGAAAGAATTAAGAATGTGGGCTTCAGATTTGAGGCACTGCTTTTCATGTGATCTGGGGGCAACATTTTTACTCTCTTGGGGTTGGTTTTCTCATGAACAAAGAGAATAATATCTCCTTCATAGGGGTATTATGAGCATTAAATGTGATAATACATATAAAGTCTAAAATCCCAATTAAAATGAAAAGGAAAATTTTGTATTGATAAAAATTTATTAATAAAAATAAAATTGAAATTATGACATGTTTTTCAGTGTCTATAGTATTTGTACTTAACAAGTAAAAATTGTGTTGTCAGATCTCATAACATAATTTCATTGTGTTAAGTAAAGCCTACAGAGTCAGTCAGAAAAGCAGTTTGATAAGTTAAAGTGGAAGAAACAACACATACGCTTGTTCTTATCAAGTAGGAATCATATTCACGCAATATGGCACTAACAGATCCTTTATAAGTGCCATCACCCATTTTGGATTTTGTGACTGTTTTTCTGGCCTCTCTACATTTGGTGGTCTGAAACTCATTTTCTCTGGAAAAATAAGTAATTCAATCTGCAATGGCAAGTTTAGTCATTGTTTTTTCTTTCATAATTTAACTGCAAAAAGAGAAAAGTTAGATAACATATTGTACATTACACTGGGGAAGAATTTCCCCCTCCTCCTCCGCCCCTAACACATACACCTTGCTCAGGAGGGATAAATTATGAAAAGAAAGTGCCTGCAGAGGAACCGGCTGTTACTGTTTATATGATTGTTTGTAGCTAAATTCTGTTCAGACCAGGTTGAATCCATTACTAGCAATGTAATATTTACTGTCTCTCTGAATGAAGCCATATGTTATTGGTCTGTACTATGTGAAACCTCTATTATGTTCTATTTGAAAGTATTGTAACTTATCTGAATGCACTAGTCTAATAAAGCTATCTTCTGCAAGTAACAATAGTTGCAGTTAAAGAAAGTTCAACTGGGTATCAGAAAATATCGTTTACACTTGCGCTACACCTGTAACTCACTCTGTGGCTTTATATGTCTCTCAGCATATTTGTTCTTTACTTTTGTATCTGCAAAATAGAAATTATTTTGTTCCTAGTATTATTTTTGTTGAGTAAACCCCAGTCA
>CM053502.1:44578310-44596378 GCA_028627145.1 Eidolon dupreanum | reverse complement strand
CTAAGTGAAAGAAGTCAGTTTGAAAAGACTACATACAGTATTATTTTAACTATAAAACATTCTTGAAAAGGCAAAACTATGTAGACAGGAAAAGATTAGTAGCTGCCAGAGGTTCAGGGAAAAGAAATAAAGAAAGGATGAATAGGTGGAACATAAGTCATTTTCAGGGCAGTGAAACTATTCTGAATTATACTATAATGGTAGATAAATGGCATTATGCATTTGTCAAAACCATAGTATGTACAATATCAAGAGTAAACTGTAATGTTAACTATAGACTTAGTTACTATTAACATTGGTTCATCCATTGTAACAAATATACCACATTAATCTCTGCACAATATTTCTCTAAACCCAATGCTGGGCCTAAGAAATAAAGTCTAGGACTTCCTGTTTCTAGTTCTGCATTGTAAGGAGCTTGAAAGTCACCACTCATTGCTAAAAGTGAGTAAAAAATCTGAACAGATTAAAAAATCAAACGCTCTTCTTGGATATAGGGCAAACAGCTGCACCAAAAATTAGAGAGTCAGATAGATAAATAGAGGAAATCACAGCTTACAGGAGCAGAGACTCATGAGAAGGAACCACCCGGGGAAGCTGTGCCAGGGTAGGAAATCCTGAACTGTAATTGATGAATCATTGGAGGCTCAGTGAGGATAAATCTGAGGGCTAAAATCTCAAGGGGAACCCAGTTATGGGGGGAGGGCATGAAATACTGTGAAATTTACCTTCAGGAGCTTGACCAAATTCACACAGTAAATATCTGAGAAAAATTTCCTTGGGTTTCCAGCAGTGAAAGGGGACCATTCCCAAATATACCAGAGCACTTTGTTCTTCTTAACAAGTCCTGCCTTCAGGGGAAACTAGTTAACCAGAGCCTAACCTGCTGGGGTATTATCACAACCTAACTGACCTAGGGAAAAAAAATATCCAACTCCAGGCCACTCTAGCCATCCTGTCCTACCAAAAGGGAGAAAAACTTATGAAGTTCACAACACTGAGACATGAGCACATTAAAAGACTGAGACCTAATCATAGGACTATAGAGCATTTCCCTTCCCCCCACACTTCACCAACATATTACTAAAGGCCTACTTATACCAGTTCTTTTTATCTAGTATATCATGGCCAGCTATCAAGAAAAAATATTACAAGGCATACCAGAAGGCAAAAAACACAATTTGAAGGGACAGGACAAGCATCAGAACCAGACATAGCAGGGAGGTTGGAATTATCAGGCCAGGTTAAAACAACTATGATTAATATGACAAGAGCTCTAAAGGATAAAAAAGACAGCATGCAAGAACAGATGGACCGTATAATCAGAGATAAAAATCCTAAAAAAAAACTAAAAAGAAATGCTAAAGGGAAAAATTTGTAACAGAAATAAAGAATGTCTGCAATAGGCTTATTAGTAGACTGGGCAATCCTGTGGAAAACATCTTTGAGCTAGAGGATATAGTCATAGAATTCTTGAAAAAAAAAAAAAAGAATATCCAGTGTGTAAGACAACTACAAAAGGTAATATATGCATACCAGAAATATCAGAATAATGATAAAAAAGAACAGAAAAAATATTTGAAATAATAATAATAATAGAATTTTCCAAATTAATGTCAGACATAAACCCACAGATCCAGGAAGCTCAGATCAGAGAACACCAAACAGGGTAAATGTCAAAAAAAAAAAAAAAAAAAAAATTAGGCATTTTTAAATTACAGAAATTCAAACATAAAGAAAAAAATCCCCAAAAAAGCCAGAGGGAAAAAAATACATTACTTACAGAGTGACAAAGGCAAGAACCATGTCTCACTTATCCTTATAAACCACACAAGCAAAAAAAGAACAGAGTAAGATATTAAAGTGTTAAGAGAAAAAAGAATCTTAGAATTCTGTACTCTGTGAAATTATCCTTGAGCACTGAAGGAGAAATAAAGACTTTCTCAGACAAATAAAATGGAGAGAATTTTTTTTTGCAAAAAAAATGTTAAAAGAAATTCTTTAGAGAGAAGGAAAATAATTAAGGTCAGAAACTTGGATCTACATAAAAAAAAAGAAGAATACCAAAGAAGGAATAGTGAAAGTAAAATAAAAACTTTTTTTTCTTATTTTTAACTGATCTAACAGATAAGTTTGTTCAAAATAGTATCAACAATATATTTGATTATTTGAGCTATGTATTATATATATACATATGCTTATATATACATTTATGCTTATGTGTATTTGTATTTAGGTGAAATGAATGGCAGCAATGATACAAGGGGTGAGAGAAAGGAATTAGGGTTATTTTGTTATTATAAAATCATCACATTACCTATGAAGTGGTATAGTGTTACTTAAAAGTGAGCTAGAATTAGCTGAAAATGTATACTCCTCTAGAGCAATCACTAAACAAAAAGTAACAAAGAAAAAGAAGTATGACTATATGCTCAGAAAGAAAAGCAAATGGAATCATATGAAATGTTCAGTTAAAACCATAAAAGGCAGAAAAAGAATGGAAGACAAAAATGAAAAGCCAAAAAAGGCAATAAAAAAAAATAACAAACATGATATATATTAATCCAACTAAATCAAAAACCATTTTGAATATCAATGATCTAAATGAAGACATTAAAAGACAGAAATTGTCAGAGTGGATCACAAAACACAACTCTCTATTATAAGAATCACACTTTAAATATAAAGAAACATAGATATTACAAGTAAATCAATGTAGAATAATATATCATGCTAACACTAATCAAAGAAAGCAGAGGTAAGTATATTAATTTCAGACAGAACAAACTTTAAAGGAAAGTTATCAGTGATAAAGGAGAACAATGATAAAGGAGTCAATTTTCCAAGAAGACATATAATCCTTAATGTGCATGCACCTAACAGAGCATCAAACACTGATAGAACTGCAAGGAGAAATATATAAATCCACTATCATAGTTGGAGACTTCAACTCCTCTCTCACAAAAATAGACAGATTCAGCAGGCAGAAAATCGGTAAGTATATAGTTGAATTCAACAACATCATCAATCAATTTCATATAATTGAAATCTATAGACTATTTAACAACAGTAAAAACTACATTTTTCTCAAGTTCATGTTGAACATTCACCAAGATATACCAAATTTTGGGCCATAAAATGCAACTTAACAAATTTAAAATTATAGAAATCATACAATGTCTGCTCTCAAACAGCCATGGAATTAAACTAAGACTCAATAACAGAAAGACAAAAGAAAAGCCCCAAAGTATATAGAGATTAAAAAACAATTCTAAATAACACATTGGTGAGAAAAGAAATCTCAAGTGACAGTTTAAAATATTTTGAATTGAATGAAAATGAAAACACAACTTATCGAAATCTGTTGGGGGCAGCAGAAGCAGTTTTAGAAGGAAATTTATGACATCGGATGCATCTATTAGAAAAGAAGAAAGATTTAATAGCAATATTCTAAGTTTCCAACTCAGGAAACTAGAAAAAGAAGAGCAAATTGAATACAAAAATCAGTAGAAGAAAAGAAATAATAAGATTTACAGCAGAAATCAATAAAATTCAAAACAGGAAAATAGAGAAAGTCAATAAAACCAAAAGCTGATCCTTTAACAAGATCAATAAAATCAATAAGACTGTAGTCAGATGAACAAATAAAAAAGAGAGAAGACACAAATTACTAATATCAGAAATGGAAAAGGTATATCACTACAGATCCCACAGAAATTTAAAGGATGATAAAAGAATATTATGACCAACTCTATACCCACACATTTGATAACCTATATGAGATGGAAATGGACCAATTCCTTGAAAGACGAAACCTGACAAAACTCACACAAAAAGAAATAGACAATCTGAAGAGAACTGTATTTATTAAAACAATTGAATTAATAATTAATTACCTTCCAAAACAAAATGCACCAGGTCTGGATGGGTTCAGCAGTGAATTCCACCAAACATTTTAAGAAAAATTTATACCAATTACCTATAATCTCTTTCAGAAGATAGAAGCAGGGAGAATACTTCTTAACTCATTTTATGTGGCCCTAATACCAAAACCAGACTAAAACATTATAAGGAAAAACATTACAGACTAATATCTTTGATGGCCACTGATGAAAAAATCTTTAACAAAATATTAACAAATTGTGTCCAAAAATATATAAAAAGAATTATACACCATGACCAGTGGCATTTATCCCAGGTGTGCACAGCTGGTTCACCATTGGAAAATCAATGTAATCGACTGATTTTTCAACAGACTAAAGAAAAATCCCATGATCTTATCAATAGATGCAGAAAAAAGCATTTGACAAAAACTAATACCATTTACAAAGCTTTCCCAGTAAGATCAGGTACAAGACAAGGATATTCTCTCACAACACTCCTTTTAACAGTGTACTAAAAGTCCTTGCTAATGCAGTAAGTCAAAAACAGGGAAAGGAAAATTATACAGATTGAGGAGGGAGACACAAAACTGTCTTTATTCACAGATGACAATTATCTATGTAGAAAATTAAAAAGAATTGATTTTAAAAACTCCCAGAACTCATATGTGGTTATAGCCAGGTTGTAGGATACAAAGTTAGTATAGAAAAGTCAATTGCTTTCCTATTTACCAAAAATGCGCAAATAGAATCTGAAATTAAAAATGCAATGCTATTTACAAAAATAAAATATTTTGTTCTAATTTTATACATATACATATATCAGATCTATATAAGAAAAACTATAAAACTCTCATGAATAAAATTTAAAAAACTAAATATATAAAGAGATATTCCATATTCATGAATAGAAAGACTAAATGTTATCAAGATGTCAGTTCTTCCTGAATTGATCTATAAATTTAATGCAGTCTCAATCAAAGGCCAAGCAGGTTATTTTATGGATAGAAAAAAAAATGATTCTGAAGTTTATATGGAAAGGCAAAATCCTCAGAATATCCAATACAATATTCAAGGAGAAGAATAAAGTTGGAGGACTAACACTATCTGACTTCAAGACTTACTATAAAACGACAGTTAATCAAGACAGTGTGGCATTGATGAAAGAATAAACAATTAGATCAATGGAACAGATAGAAAGCCCAGAAATAGAATGCATAAATATAGTTAACTGAATTTCAACAAAGAAGCAAAGGCAGTGCAATGGAGCAAGAGTAGTCTTTTCAATAAGTGGTGCAGGAACAACTGGGCATACACATGCAAAAAAATGACACAGACCTTACACCCTTCACAAAAATTAACTCCAAGCAGATCATAAACCTTAATGTAAAATGCAAAACTATGAAACTCTTAGAAGATAACACAGGAGAAAATATAAATAACCTTACCTATGGTAATGTCCTTTTTTTGGATGAAGTTTTTTTATATTATTTTATTTTAATTCATTATTTTTTTAAGTTTATTGGGGTAACATTGGTTAATACGATTATATAATTTTGGGTGTACATTATAATTTGATATCTATATATTATATTGTGTGATTACCATCCAGAGTCCAGTTTCCTTCAGCTATCATATATTTGATCCACTTTATCTACTTTGCCTTCCCCCAACCCTTTATATTTGACCTCCTTTACCCTGTCTTTTTAGATACAACACAAAGGATACAATCTATGCAACAAAGAGTGGGTAAACTGGATTTAATAAAATTAAAAATTTAAGCTCTGTGAAAGGCAATGTCAAGAGAAGAAGAAAAGTGACAGACTAGGGGAAGATAGAAAAGACATAGCTGATAAAGGACTGTTATCCAAATACAAAAAACTCTTAACACTCAAGAATAAGAAAACAACCCAATTAAAAAATGGGCCAAAGACCTTAATAGATACCTCACCAAAGAAGATATACAGATGGCAAATATGAAAGTATGCTCCACATCATATGCCAAGAAATGCAAATTTATTTGAGGCAATAGAACTGTAGTGACAGTTCTATTAGGATGGCCAAAATTCAGCATATTGACAACATCAAATACTGGTGAGGATATAGAGCAACAGGAACTAGGTACAAGGAACTTGTTTGCTTGGTACAGTCTCTCTAACCCTTCCCCATGGGTGGTTGAATCCAAGGATGACACACTGGAAATATAGACGGCTGACTGTATTATATTTACTTTAAAAAATCCTTGTATTTGTGGACCAACAAAGTTCAAAGCTATGTTGTTCAAAGTTCAGCTGTATGTGTCATTCTGAAAAAGGCAAAACTATGGGGACAATAAAAAGATCAATATTTTTTGGGGGTGAGAACTGGGTGTAAAGGTGTAATGGCAAAGCACAGAAGATTTTTAGGGCAGCAAAAATACTTTGTATAGTATGATAATGATGTACATATGTCCTCATACTTTTGTGCAAATCCATAGAATGTACAACAGCAAAAGTGAACTCTAAGGTAAACAATGTAGTTTGGTTGATTATGTTTGTCCATGTAAGATTTGTCCTTGGTTAAAAAAAAAAAAAAAAAAGTGCCATTCTGGTGAGTTATATTGATAATGGGGAATGATACACATGTGTTGGGGCAGGGGGTATGCAGAAATCTCTACATTCCTCTCAATTATGTTGTAAACCTAAAACTGTTCTAAAAAAGTTCTTAAAAATTAAAGCTCACTAAAAAATAAAATAAGTTATAAATATGGTTGTAACTTTACTCATAATTAGCTCTTTTTCTTTGTCCATTATCTGTTTTTGAAAGTGCATATTTGGTACTGTAAACATATTCAGTGGAGTGTGGAAGGCAATGAGATATGATGCAAGATTCATTTTAAGTTAAGATAGAATAGGTTAAGCAATAGACAATTTCTGAACTCATTTGACAGAAATGACAAGTGATACTTTTAATGCAAGTGAATTCATTCTATACATTATGAGGTGCTGGTTTTCAATGAATACAGAAATTTGGGAGACGTTTTCTAACAAATGAATTCAGTGACGGAATACTAAGTGTTTTCCCACTGCCAAAAAAATTCCCCAGGAAAATGGTGATGAAAAAATACAACATTTTATATCGTGAGGTTCAGTGATGATTGTAGTAAGATCTCCCATTGCAGCCCATCTATACACATTTGAATTTATATGTTTGTCAATTGAATTTTCAATTCTGTCTTTGCTACCTTCAATTGAAACTCCTCTTATGGAGAGAAAACTACACATTTTAAATTCTCCTCGAAAGAGAATGTATTATGTGTGCTTATATTCATTTATTCAAGAAGCTTTTATTAAGTATCTTCATTTTGGCAGAGTCCAGAACTAATTACTGACGTGGGAAGTTTAAAAGAAATTATAGTGATGTTCTGAACCATTAGGGATCTTACAAAAAGTTTAAGAAAAAGCTTAAGCAAAGGAAATTATAGCATATACTGGAAAAGTGTACTTTAGGGCCCTGTGTATTGACATGTCTGAAGAAGAGAAATAATCAGAGCAAATGTACTAAATAGGCAGAGATAAATATGGAAATGATACCATGTATAGCCTAAAGCCTTAGGATAGACTTAACAACAATGGATTCCTTAAATGAAAATTGCACATTTATACAAAATATTTGCATCCAAATTTAGGGACTCTGTGGACTCCTATTTTTCCTACAGTGAATAATTCTTTAGTATTTGGAGTCTCCTAACATTAATACATGTGAATATAGAACATATATTTTGCAGAGATTGCAAGCAGAATACTTGCATCACAAAAAGTCTTGTTTTGCAGCCCTAAAGGACAGGGGTATCTGGTGAAGCAGGAATTCTTGCTTTTTCAGGTGTTTAGGAAGTCCCATAAAATCGGATTGTTTCCTCTCTTCTACTTGCCTTGGGAGTAGGACATAGCTTTGCAGTTGTGATCCAGAGCATGGACTTCCAAACACCCACATCCCTCTATCATCCTTCCCCACTTCACTCTTCCTCTGCTATTTCAGAGTTTGAAAAAGGGGTAGCAATACCAACATGTATTGTCTGTTTGACATGCTCTGTGCTAGTTACTTCAGGAGAAGAATGATAAAGGAGAAAAGCCTTCATTCTTCTATAGGTTCAGAAGACATTGGGGAAATTATTACACAAATGACTGTTTAATTAGAATTGTAAAAAGGACCATTGAAGGGAAAGGGAAAACTGCCATAATGGTCTATTAGAAAGCATTGTGACTTAACTCTTATCCCAAGGTATCCAGAGGCAGCTACTCTAGCAAGCTTCAGCTTACTAATATTTAGTACCATATTATTATACATACTAACATTCTTATCTTTTTGAAGTGTATATTCTATGCAGAATTCCAAACTAGAGGTGATATGTATATCTCACTTAACTGCACACAGCCCCATGGAATTTCTCTCCAAAAGGAAGAAAGTGAATAAAGATTGCCCAACTTCAGAGTGTTTAAGAGCCAGAAATGAACTCTCATTCTAGCCTGATTAACCCCATAGTCGATCCCAGTGCTTGCCCCCAATCAGGTGTATTGTCTGTTTTAAACAGCTAGTGCATTGACGTAAAAATGAAGTTATTATCATTAAACTCACATTTTGTGGTGAAAAGGTATAATTTCCCATTAGAAGGCAAAAGGAAATCTCTTAACATCTCTTAGTCTTTGTTTATCTATAAAATGAGAGGTTAGACTAGATATCTCTTAGGCTTTTTCTACCATTGAAATTATGAAATCTTTTAATTGGCTTCTACCACCCTGAAATAAGGGGAACTCTCCTCATAAGGGAGAGAATTTGGTGATTTATCTCTATTGCTAATTTAAGTAAAACCTTCTGAGTCTCAGTTATCTATATATATCTGGTAGGTTCTTAGAGAAGGATTTGACCTGGATTTTCCAAATAGTTGTAACACGTCTCTAATTCATTTATTAACACACAAAATGGGTGTCCCCAAATTGGCCCCAAGGTCATAATATTGCAACATAGACATCTAATAATACTGTTCACTTCAAAACTAATAGCTAGGATTTGTCACACGGAGTATAGAAAGATGCAAGAGTATTGAGCAAGAAACCCCATGGGCCACTGTAGTTTGATAAAGAAGATCTGAAACAGCAGTCCACAAAGAATGTCTTGAAATAGCTTTACACTCAGACAGTGAATCACAATAGTATAAAGAACTAGTGAATTCTTTAAAAGGCAAACAAAACCTCATGTTTCTTCACAGGAATCATCCCTGGGAATGGGCTCTAACAATGGTTCAAAGGGATTCTGTCTCGACCTTTACAAAAACTGTGATAAGTGTTGGGAAAAAGTCTGACGATCAAGAATAGCACAAAAATTTCTGCCAAACATCTGTTCTTGGTGAATTAAATGTTCATATTGCTGTAAACATCACACAGTAAATATCATATGTACACTGATTTATTTATTGCTTTATGTTACTCTAAAACCAAATTATGTGTCACCAAAGATGCTCCAAAGTTTTATTATATTTAGAAAGAAACATTCAGTTTTGTTCTCATGAGAAGTGCACATGAAGAACTCATTTAAAAACAGAAGATCTTTCAAGAAAAAGGATTTTAATAATGGCAAGGATATAAAAGAAATGCACCATTAGGGTCTGGCAGGATAAGGGAGCAGATGCCAACAACTAAGAAAACAAGCTTACAATGAGCAGGCTGGGGACACTGGGCGTGAACTTTACACAAGACAGCTTCAGTGGTTCAATCATCTCTGGTGGCTTGTCTCTTTTGGTAATAGATAATGAAGAGGATGTTTCTTACAAAAAACTATTTGGAATGTTTACCAAGTACTTTGACAATAGAGAGAAGAAATGTAGTTTTCAATATCTACAGCTAGATTTAGAACTAAATTAATAACTACAACAGCATGACCAAAAACCATATACTGTTGCCCTCTTGTGTAGTAACAGTACCCCAAACAGGTTCAGTGACTTGTCCAAAGCTCCATCACTAGACGTTCTTTTTCTACCAAATGACTAATATTTTCAGTCACAATTCAAATGCCATTTCCTTCTGTGAGCCTGCACAGCTCCATATAAAGCATAATTAATTGCTCTATGCATCCATAATATCATATGGATACTCATATTGAAAGTTCTTTTTATATTTTTTAATTTGTATTAGACAGTGAGCACCATAGGGGCAGAAATTATTCATTTATCACTAGATCCACAATATTTAGCAAATGCTTGATGCACAAAGGTGGCCATGTTGAGGTTTTTTTTTTTTTAAGAGCTAAATGGATATATAATTAAATTCTTAATTAAATGAACGTATTTTTGTTGCCTACATGCTTTATTATTTATTCATTAATTTGGCAGTAATTACATTTTTATGTGGGCAGAAATAAGCTACATTTTTTTTTTTTCTGCACCAAAGAATTCAGAAACCTGCATTTCAAGTCTGTGCCAAATACCTTGTAAATGTGCCAAACTTCTCAATCACTTAATATCGGCCATGTGTTAAAGAGCTGTTGAATTGTTTATTATAGCAAATGGTGTCTACTGCATCTCCTTCTCATGCATGTCATCTCTTTTCCTTCTGGGCAAAGCATTTTTAAGATGAGGACTCTGATTATAATAAATAATACAATAATAAATAATTAGAAAAGAGTAAAATAAAATTAACCAGTATTTCAACAAAAATATACATTTATTTTAGCCATTTTAAAATAACTTTGGAAAACTAAAATCTTTAGAGAACTACAGCCTTCTGGATATACTCTACTTTGGTAAATTTATACTTGACATTAATGTGAAAACATTGTAGGTCACAAAATTATTACTCAAAACAACTGTTCAGCAAAATCAAAATGTGAGGTAACAAGTTTCACTTAATAGGGAGAGATTTAAAAATTTAGATAATTGTTTTTGCATCACAATTGTACTGACTATTAACTCTTCAATTTTCTGTAGCAGATTTGACCCAATCTGATGAATTGGAGGTGGCCTTTATTGACATTCGACTTTCTTACTTACTAGGCATTTGACCCTGTTCAAGTACTTAACTTCTCTGAATTGAGTTTATAAACAGCCAAAAAAGATTTCTAATCCTCAGGGTGATTTGAGTGGGGCAACTACAAACAATAGAGTAGTTTGTGTGTTGCACAAAGGTACCCATACAAGAGACAAGTGGGCTTAATATCCCGTCTGTTCCTCAATGACCTAATTGTGAGTCCTGGAGTTGGGCTCTATTTATCAGCAGGAGGGAACGGGTTTCCCTTTCAAAATTCTTTCTGCTTACCTGACCTTATACCCTCAAGGTTGCATCTGCACAGAAAAGGTACTTTTTTCTAGTTCACTCAAAGTTACCTTACAGACTAGCTGAGACCCTGATAATGAAAAAACAAACAAACAAATAAACCAGAAACAATAACTATAGATTTCCACACTTATAGAAAATATTATTAATTTTAAACATCTTTGTTTTTTTTCATGTGATCGTTTACAATGCCTGTTACAGGAGCTGGATCACCAAACTACAGACCGATTAATTATGCTTTAAATTTATATCATATAATGTAACTTGCCTATAAATGAGTAATCTATGACTAGTGCAAACTTTATATTTCATTCTATAAATCACCGAATAAATTCTAGTAGAGATACTTATCCAAAGGATGGACAAATGAAAATATAGTAGAAATTGTTACCATTTATTGTGCATCTTCTATATGTAACATATATTACATATATAGCCTCTAATCCTCATGACAATTCTGTCATATAATTATTATGCCCATTTCAGAAGAGAACAAATTCAGGGGAAAGAAGTAAATGTTCAGTTAGACATGAAAAAATGAGAATTAGAACACGAATCCATCTGATGTTGAGTTCTATGACCTTTCTTTCCATCCTACCACCTTGCCTGTATTAATAGAGTTAAAATATTTATTTATTTATTTATTTATTTATTTATTTATTTATTTACTTCTTATTAGTTCTATGGGTTTGGGCTAATGACTTAGAAGAAATGTAACATGAAGATTAATCGTTTAGGTTCAGGAATCAAAAACCTGGGATTAAAATCCAACTCTGTAGCTAACCAACTCTGTGACATTGGGTAAACTATTTAATCTTTGTAGAACAAGAATAATGGCAGTACTTAGTTCTTAGAGTGTAAAGATTAAATGAGATAATATATGTAGAGCTGTTAGTACCATGCTTGGCACATAATAAATGTTCAATAATCTTTTTATATGAAGTGGTAGTCTAGTGCTTAAGTGAACAGATTTTGGATTTTGAAAGAATTTGTGGTTTAAATCTAAGTTCTACCGTTGATTAGGTGTGAAATCCTGAACAAGTTATTTAACCACTCTAAGACTCAGCTTTCTTTATTAGTAAATGGGACTAATACCAGTACCTATCTCATAGTGACAGGGAAAGAATTAAATAATCGAATATAATTAACATTGTGTTAGCCACATTCTAAACTATCAGTAAAGCCTAGATGTTTTTGTAATTATAATTCTCAAATCCAGTAGTATCTAAAGGAATTTGGAGGTGATTATGTGTGGATCATAAAACTGAAAAATAGCTATTGAGTACAGCTTCCTCCCTTTATTGTAAAACAGCATATATTGATAGATATTCAGGTACTATGATGCCCTAGGTTTACAGACTGAATCTAGGTTATATCACTCACTGACAAGACATTTAAAATTTTGAATAATAGCTTTTTTCAACTGAAAAATCAAAATATTAATAATAAACATATCGCATAATTACTACGTGCATCGGTACTTTGCAAACAGTAAATTACAACACAAATAAAAATTATCTTTATAACCTTGGAAAACATGAATTATTACAAAGTAGAAAAATAAATACACATCTAAATCATTTCTGTAAAATTATATTCATCTAAAATCTCTTAATATTCATAAACTACTTTAAAATATAATTAAAACTAGTTCAGTTTTATTAAAATAATATCTGCACATGAAAACATTCCAATCTATATAGAAACACCTTGAAAAACATCAGTCTTGCTATCTACTTACTCTCTGAAATGATTACTTTTTGCAGTTTTGATTTTCAGTATTTATAGTGGTTACTTGTATAACTTAAAATAGTTCATCATATCTATTCACTCCTGGGCATGAAAGATGAGTATATTAGAAATTAATTCTTCTTTCTTCTTCTCACTGTCCTACATCTTAATTCTTGTCATGTTATTTTCTATCTTCAATGTTTGCAACATACTTATTCTTTTATTATCTATAATTAAGTCTTCTTTGCTCGTATGTTGAGGCTAGCAATTAAAACTCAACAAAATCCATCTTTGCAATTACTAATAGATAAATATTCTTAATTACAAAAGGTAATTGTTTTTTGTTATGTCATTAAATTCTTACTCTTGGAAAAAGAAATTCCAAAATGCCAAAATCTACTGGAATCCCATTTAATTAATTTTGCATTTCTTTGCTTCTGCTAATTCAGTCAGCTGTCACTTTTTAAATTGTCTCATGCTATCTTATTTCTTTTAGTCTTTTAACATTTTACTGGAGTACCTCATTGAGAAATCGAGCTAAACTATGTCTTTGCCTATTTAAAAATGTCTCTATTTTGCCTTCCCACATGATTTTTTTAAATATAATTTTATTATTAGTTTCAAGTATACAGTACACCGTTAGACATTTATATATAGTTTATAAAATGATCCCCTTAATTGCTCTTTCTCTCCTCTGGGCTCCAACTAGCCATTACATTAATGCTAACTGCATTTCCTATGCTGTACTCCCCATCCCCATGACCATCTATCAGCTATTAATGTGTACTTCTTTAACTCTTCACCCCATTCTCCCAGCTCTCCCAAAACCCCTTCCCTCTGGTTGTTGCCAGATTGTCCTCTATATTTATGAATCTGTTTTTGATTAGTTCGTTCTTTTTGTTCCTTAGATTCTGCATATAAGGGAAATGATTAATAATTTGGCTTGTATGGAATTCTAGGACCAAAAGTATTACTTTTAGTTGTATATGCATATTATTAATGAGTTTATTTACCTAGGTAGGAGTCATAGGTTTCCTCCAAAGGTGTATAAGTCATCTGTCTCCCTATCAGACTTCTGGGTCGAAAAGGTAAGTACCTCCCTTGAGAGATAATCATGGTATCTATAAAGTGGGCATACTGATTGTATATAAACTGGCCACTTCCATTTTAGGATGCATAAGGGTAAAGCTGAGACCTTTAACTGTTAAAACAAGAGTTTATTCAGTTCAGCCTTGGAGAACTCCAGTGCATTCCCCTCCTCCTCCCTTTATTTTTAAATTTTAAATCTTTCATTTGTTTTCACGTTTTTTTTCTTCATTTTGCTTCCAAGCATTTCCCTCTTAAGTACCTCTTTTTTCTTTTTTAACTTGTGTTCTTCATGTCTTTGGTTAATATCTAGCATTTTCAAAAACGATTCTTGCTTTTCTTAGATCCCCACATATACATCATAAGTTCATACTATGCAGAAAACTCTCTTCTGAGCATACAATACTTGGGTTTTATTTATACGCTGAGTGAGAACCTAATGGGATGAAAAAATGGAATCCAACTATCCCTGCGGTTCTAGAAGTAGTTCTTTCATTAATTAACTTGATGATTGCCAGTGATCTGTGATGATTTCAGACTCACTTTTGAAATTGGCACATAATATTTCCGAACTTGGGAAAGATGGCTCCTATCCTTGCATTTTATTTTCTACTTAAATCTCATTCTACCTTATATTTTACCTCCTAAGATTTCCTCATAATTTCTAGCTTGTTATTTTCTCAAATTTTACTTAAACACAGATGTATATGTTATAATTTCAGTGGAAATTTAGAAGAGAAAGGGGTAGATGTATGTGTGAAGTCTTATTTTGTACTAAAATAAATAATATTAAATCTATTAATTTTGCTTTAAAATTAAACCTTGTGAGACTTCGACAACTTTCTTTTTCTCACTATCAATCAAAACCTTGCCTCTTGTTATTTGGCCTCTTAGGGGGAGAAAAAAAAATCACATCTCCCTGGCAAGTTTAGAGTATATTGTACAAAATATCTTTTTGTGTTTCTGACACTCTTTTTTCCTTGATCTGTTAAAGTTGATCCTATTATTGCAGCAGAATAGCAGCAGAACAGTAGCCTGCCATTTGGACTTACTTTATCTAGAAAAATGTGAGTTTCTAGGATAGATAACCTTTAATAAGAAGGTATAAACATACATTTTCTATCAAATCTTTCTTTGGTATGATTATCAAAATGTGGGAACGACTTAAATCCAACAAGATCAGGCCAAAGTAAAATAACTGTCAAAAGGTTAGGTCGGTAAAAAAATTTAATAACAGCATATCAAATATTTACCAAAGCTATTTGCAAAGTTAAATCATTCATGAAAATATATTAAACATTTTAAAATAGGCTAACTTTCATGTGGCAAATAAGAAATACTTAAGAAGTAAAAGGACGCTATTCTGCAATAATTACAACTAATTTTTCTAAAACTATAGTTTTCTTTACATATAATTTTTATCTACCTTGGCTGTCTGGGGACAAAAATGCATATTATTTCAGTTAAATTCCTAAGTTCAATGTACTTCCTATTAACTTTAAGTTATAGGGATCTAGTGGGGCTTCTGCAAATAAAACGAATGTATAGGTTAAACAGGGGAAGTGAGCAGGGTTACAATATTCCTGAGAGATGTCTACCAAGCCTGAGCTACATTAATTTCATAAACATGTATTGAATCTTACCATGTGATAGATACAGTTACAGATGCAAGGGATAAGAACTCATATTCAGCTTTGCTTGAATACTTGTAGCACCCACTTACAATATGCAGTTTATTCCAATGTGGGAGAGAGCTCTAATGTAAAATATGTTTCCCTTAAATTGAACTCCAGTATTCATCACACTCTCATCTACTAGTTCTGATTCTTTTCTTCAAAACTACACAGATGTTTATTCCTCTTTTCACTGAATAAAACTTCAGATATTTAGAGACTGATTATAGCTTCCCAAATCTTTGATTTTTTGGAAAAAATGCTTCCAGTTATTTCAATTGTCTTACAGAACATGTGTTCTACACCTCTCGACAACCTGGTTACTCTCCTTTAAGGTATGCATTTTATTTTATTTTAATTTTTGAAACTCTATGGTGTTTCTGGTGCTTACAACATAGAGTTCAAGTTCTAATACAGAACTTGTTAATTCCTTAAAATATTAAATATGTTTATTTGACAGATTCTGTGCTAAACACTTGGGATGCAGTGGTAAACTAGAGATAGCTCCTGCCTTCAAGAAGTTAATAGTTCAGTCATCAGTCTCATTTCATCTTACTTTCCATGCACATTAAACACTGACACTGCTCTTCAATGTGAATGCCCTAATGAACCCAAATACTTCAGAGAATCTGATTATCTAAACCTCTTAGTCACTCAAGTATATTATTTACAATCAATAATCTTATCTTTTATACCATTTTCCTGTTCTGAAAATAGTTTAAAAACTTGGGATTTTTAAGATCATTCTTGACAATACTCATTTGCATTAAAAGCATGGGTCTCAAACCATAAATCATTCCCTTATGGAAGCCATATATTAAGAAAGCCCTTGAAGGGTTTTCATTTGTCTACCTTTGATTGCAAAGTGTGGAAAAAAGACCCACCATGGAATAGAATATTCAGTTATTTTAGAAACCAAAGTATGGGCACTCAATCAGCATTAAAAATGAAACATACTAACATCCACTCTGGATCTGTTACTATAGAACTTTTATTTTGATTGGGGCATAGAATAGGCAGTGTTTATCTTTAGAAATGCTATTCAGGCCTTTTACAGGAAAAAACACCACATCCATGGTGAAATATTTCAAGCCCAAACTGCAATTACATTGGGATTTACTACAAATCCTCCACCTAGAGGTATACCTACTCAGTAGTAAAAGCTCACTCTCCTTTTGTTCTGTAAATTTATGCTGAAGTATAGTTCTGTTATTACTTCAAAGGTTTAACATACCAGAGAAAGTTCTGCAGAACAGGGCTGAATAACTTCTGCATTTCATCATTCTTTAAAGTGTAATTTTGAATAACTTTTTAAAGTTGCATTGTAAACTGCATTCTATGCCAAGATTTATTTTGCTACCGAAGCAATTCTATTATTTCTGAACTACAAGCGTCTACAGAAAAATGTCTCATGACCTCATATTTAACAAACCAATTTCCAGTATTTTGAAAGCATATGTCTGTAGGCATTAACAAATATTTGGTCAGGTATTAACATTTCTACAATTATTATCGTGTACCTTTCTATAGAAAAATATTAATTGTTATGTCTGGTCATAAATTGAAGTTCATAAAGCAAAGAAACTAGAGCAGGCTGAACAGAGAAGGCAGTACACTTCACTAATGTTTTGTTCCCTAACAGATAAGGTGAGAACTACATATCGGATAATAGAATCTTACTAAATGTCAAAATAAAATAATTTACTTCTTGGTAAGTGTAAGGCTAGAATCACAAAGGTTTAGTTTTTAACATGACTGTTATAAGTCACTTGAAAAATAAATTCAGAATGTTTTGAGTAATTCAATGAGAGCTGCCATAGTGACAGTAAAATCCAGTTTCTAAGACATGGTAATGAATTAAGCTCTCTGTGTAACTATGCAATAAAACCAAAGTCTGTGAAATACGTACAAGTGAGAATGTGAATAATAATTCTAGAAATATGGTGCCAGATGGAAAAATTAGTGCTGCAATCTGGTGAAATGGTGGACAAAGGCCCAGATGGGGTCAGGAGATTTGGGTTCTAGCTCCAATTTTATGTCTTAGTGTCTGGTGGAGTCAGCTATCTAAATGGGAAGGAATATGGTATAAAAGAATTTTGGGAAGGTTTTAAAGAAAATCTTTTATTTCATAATTTTGTTGAAAGCAAAGAAGAAACCAGAATAAGGTGTCTCAACAGTGCATTGTTTGATGAAGATTTTACTAAAATTCAGCCTTTATCTTTGAATTTAGAAAAGCAAAATGACTAAGGGAAACTCCCAAACCAGTTTGCCTGGGTTCAAATTCCTCATTCTCATTAGCTTGGTGACTTTGGGTAAACTATTTAAACCTCTTCTAATGTTAGTTTTTGCACCTGTAAAATAAACATCATAGTAAGTTGCAAAGAAGTAATATT